>JAMKCH010008423.1:0-143383 GCA_023653785.1 Ophioderma brevispina
TTGAGGAAGGAGTAAAAAAATCAGTAATTATAAACTAATTAAATTAGGCATCCTCACATTTTGAAACTTGTGGTGGCCAAGAACTCGATGAACTATGTAAGTAGGCGGAATTTCGGAAAAACCTCAAAAATGAGAAATACGACAGTATGTGATGCGGGCGACGATAATATAAAGAAGAGTATACAAGATATGGCCTGCACTTATGACATTGCCTGCAACATGGTTTCTTTTGTTACCAGTCCCTTCATGCATATTCAGTTACTCTCACACAAACACACACCGTGATAACCGCTATTCAAAAGTGAGGTGTTGTCATTAAAAATGGTTTATCAAGTAACATATGTCACTTTTCTGTGATAGTTGATTTTATAAATCCCAATGATCGAAAAGTTGGAACATTGACCCAATAGAAGGACTTCGATCAGTTGTATTGTTGACACAAGTAAGTTTTCTGATGTTAGAAGTACCTTAAAACCATGAGTTACTAGCCGGTACACTCATGTTAAAGGCTGAAGTTCCATATTGGCAAAAGTCCTGACTGCCTTCTGGAGATCCGATAATCTAGACTCGTGCTATAAATTGTAAGGGCTTTAATCCAATTTATCTTTAGGGGTAGATTTAGGAGAGATCCGCGCTCCATGGCGTCCAAAAACCCTAATTATCGGTATATCCAGCTATGTGTATTGCGGAGCGCAAAGAAGTACAATGCATCCAAACTTTTAGGCATGCAAGAAGTATTCAAAGTCACTCCCCAAAACAAAAAGGCTTTAACGTATTTGTGTGAGTGGGTCTGTCAAGCATGACTCTGACTAAAGGCCGATTCTCCAGTTCATTGGTTGGAAGAAGAGGTATTTCTTGAACGCATTATGTGTCATAATCCAAATTTGTATGTTTATCTGCCTAAAAATCGTCGAAATACACGTTCCCTATTGACACCTACCATATGTTATCATATTTTTATTTCTATGCTTAAAGACACACGGGCACATTGAAAAATAGTGCGCCATTTGAGAATTTTCAAAATATATATATTAGCCCTCATCTGAAAGATAAAGACCAAAGCATTGCCCCCCCCCTTATGGGTAAACAGAATGATTTTATCATAAAATGACGCGGCGGACAGTTATTCTGCAGAACGACGGAAATGGCGTTATGCATAGAAAACACACAACCGGAGTCGTTCCCACTCGGTATGACCCTGTTGACCGGTCAGTGAACTTGTGGTTTTATATCAATTGAACATGATATTCATGTAACAGACAACATTTGTTGATTAAAGCTACAGTAAACTTAAAGTTAGACCTACAGAATTACCTGAAATTCCTTTAACTTCTTTTGAGATGTCTGATATGTTTTGGGGTATGTGCTTTTTGTGTGTAAAAATATGTCTATTCTTTCAATGGCCTAGAGTATCAATTGAGAGCAAATATGTTTTGAATTGAATTTTAAATACAACGGTTCCGATTTTACTCGCAAAAACAAAAATCCCATAGCGTTTAGATACCGTGACACTAGCACTAGATGCGAAAACTCATGGAGATAATGCTAATTTTCTCGAAGAAGCATGTGATGGTGGGGAATAGAAAAAGAAACACGATTTCCTTCCTCTTGTAATTGAATTATAGGTCCCTGAGAGTGGTAGTGTCTGCTAGGGTATTATAGCGTCCTGAGAGGTTAGTGGTCCTGCCTATGATTCTAGCGCCCGAGATGTCCTTACCTAAATAACGACATCAACTAGAAAGCGAAAGCCATCATTATGAATGCGGTCCACAAAACCGATAATCGAATGCTATATTTTGAATGCTATCAATACAGTGTGAGTACAGCATGGATAGCCCTCAACCACTTATAGGACCTCGAGGACCATTCGCGGACCATTCACCACCTTCGCTTACCCCTCCTCAGAGCCGAAAAGGAAATGAGGGTTAGCCCTCAAGGGCTACTGAACCGATGCTAGGGGAATGGGAGGGCTATCGAGGGCGAATGCCTGTAAGCATTCGTATCACCTATGGGCGGTTGCTTACCCTAACGCCTAGGCGGGTGCTACCCTCAACCGCTATATAGGCGGTTGCCTTTGAGGGCCATGTACCACCCTTCCCTTAACCCTCCTCAGAGCCGAAATATGCAATGAGGTATAATAGCCCTCGAGGGCTACTGATCAAACGCTAGGGGGAATGGGTTCTCCACTATAACAGTCCGACTGGCAATAGACAGGCCTACAAAATGTCTCCTGGACGTCCAGTCCGACCGGCAAAACAAGCAAATTAGCGCCTCGCATGCCCGGGGGGGACGTTTTTCCCTGCAGCGGAAATACTTGCGAAAACTGGCTATTGGCAGCTAGTGGGCGAAAAAAAGGTACGCTACGAAAGCGATAAAATGATGTCGAACAATGACATCAAAATTGTAGATATGAAAGTTCAATGCAGAGGACTTCCCGATCAATAGTGCATCCACAGGTAGTAGACGACTTTCAGCCATTCATCTGTCCCATATTTCTTTTTGAATCCCCTCAGTGCAATGTTGAAAAAAAGCGTGATAAAAACTTCTCGAAACTGTGTGTACCTCAGCATTGAATTGGCTCCATGATTCAACCGGTGTTGTGCTTTAGTATTGTTGGGAAGATAGATGAGTCGAAGATAAGGAAACGATTCACCTTCGCCGTTACCCGGCCCGTACGCTTAGTGTATTACACACACGCACACAAACTGTATTGCGTGTTGGGGAAGAGATTACAATAATTTGACTGAATTATCGGTGAATTCCGCTCGGATGTTAGTCCGAACTTCCGAGGTCGCGAGGCAAAGCAAATGGGGTGGCCACCATTTTTGTAACAAGGAAGGTGAGTATCTCACACGGGGAATTAAAACTCACCGATTTCTTCTTTGGCAGTAATAACGGATCATTCAAAAACAAGGTGCAGCTGTGGGTAAGAAAGCCATAATTAATTCCTGTATACGGTAAGTTGGAACATATTTCTGGTAGAAACTCTTGAGTTTGTGCGGGTGGGGACGACCGGCAGCCCGAAGCAATGGATCTTGGCGGGGAAGACATTGACCGGCGTCCGATGCCATTATGCCGCTTCTGTGGAAAATGTCGAACGGCAGTCGGCAGTCAGCAGCAATGCCCGCTTGAGCCTCCTGGGGGATATGCGACTGGCATTCGGTAGCAATTGCGCCTCCGGAGGGGGGAAAACGTCCGACAGACCGCAGCAATGGGTTCCGACGTCTGCCAGCAAGCCAAAGGCAATCCTGATGTCGAACCGACAATTACAAAGTGATAAGTGCAAATTAATTGCTTGCCAATTGCCAGGGACGTGTGTTTTCTAAGGGTTATAAGAGAGTGAGTCAGCTTCTGCCCGAATTTAGTATTTGCCACCACATATTTCAAACAATATGCAGTTTTCTGTTGAGGCTGTCGAAGTCATAGGGTGGTGGCCACATTACTAAATTATAGAAACCCCCGAATGCCCGGACAGTCTATAAAAACAATGTCGTCGACGGTAGTATATTGGTTGACCACAATACTTCACAATCACAGTCTCTGAATGAGGGTGTATGGGGTATGGTGGGGTATGACACCATGACTTCACGTGTAAATGTAGTGTAGCACCATACCGTGTAGGAATATGAGGCTATGGGTAGAGGGATACGTAGACAGCACTACGTGGCTCATTACATCCGGCAATGAAAAGCAATTAGTGCTTTACATTGCCGCTGGGACGTTTCCCCGCAGGCGTAAAAAATGGCAATAAAAAACGTTAATGTACGAACGGCAGTTCGCAGCAATGTGCCCCCTGAGGGGGAAACGTCTCCGACAGATGTCCGGCAATGCGCCTTCCTGTGAGGAAAAATAGCCGACCAGCAATTACAAGCAGACCATTGAAAACAATTGCTTGTAATTGCCATTCAGACGTTGTGTAATTAGGGCTAACCGCTGAAGCCTGGAGTGTGCATAAAAATTTGGTGCAGGGGCTGGAAAAATTAAGACTCGTTGTCCATGTCATGGGAGTTCGGTATCAATTTTTTGCCCCCCCCCCCAGCAAGCCCTAGTTTCGAGTACCGCAACGCAAGGGTTATACCCCCCCCCACGGTATCACTCGTTGCTGGGATATCCAGTTCAGCGAGTACACACCAAACGAAATGACATTCAAGAGGCAACTATGCATGCGGACGTTAAAGGAAAATATGTCAAATTTTTGTACAAGCTAGTTGACTTACATTCCTAAATCTATTACATGCATCACGAATTCCCGAAAACATAATACAACAATTTGTGTAAAATTAACAAACTAGAGGCATTTTGATTTTTGCTTTGGACATACGAAGAAAACGGGCGGAGCGGATTTTTCGCCCGGGTCATTGAATCAAAAACGCCCAATGTGCTTCTCGTGACGTCAAAAGTGATGACCAAAACATCGTGTATACTCGAATTGTATTGCTGACACTGTAATCTTGATGGATTAATGAAAGTAATAATAAAATTAGAAAAAAAGTTACAGAATGAATATTTTGTTCATTCGTTGTGTTTAATATTATTGAAGTGGCACACTGCGATATGATGGTCCAAACGACCGTAAATATGATGGTCATCACTTGACGTCACCATTTGCCTGCGATTGTGGATTTGTCGGAATCGTGTTAGAGTAAGCATGGGCGGAAAATTAAAAGGGCAAAAGACTCAACAAATGTGGACAATTTTCAACATTTGATTTATATGTAATCTACGTTATTAAGCTTCCCAGCCATTCCAAAGTTCCAAATCAGAAGAATCCTGAAATTTTCCTTTACTCAACATATATGCCAAATTGAGCAATACCACAGGGATTAATGTAACTAAGGCACTGCGGTCGATAATATCAATGTGATTATGCCATGGGCACACACCGCCAGACGACTTCATATCATGATAGGACAGTGTTAACAACTTTCAGTTTTCATTGCTTTTTGTTTGAGGTAATAGGACATTCCCATTCATATTTTATGCTCGATTTAAGCAAGAAAGTCTTGCACGTTTGATGCCATTTTGTAACATGTGTATGTAAAAGTACTCACCCGGTGATTTTTAAGCAATTATATTTTTTTTATATTATGATCACATTATTACAAAGTTTTTCAAAATTTATTAAAAACATAATTTCATACGCATCCAACCAACTCAAAATTTAAGCTCGACAGTACTTTTTATGATTTCTTATTCACGCACCCAAGTGATTATTTTAAGACGATATTTAAAAAAATAATCTAACCCATGATCATCCCATCTGCATCAACATGACACTAAAAATGTAATGATTGTATTTTAAAAGAAAGTGAACAAATAGTTCCAAGATTGGGCCAAATTAATATTTTTTGTGTAAAACAAAACCGGAAAGGTATATGAATTAAATTTGCACAGCAGCATATCACGCATCCAAAGGGTATGAAACCATGAAGCCGGGTTTGAATAGGCTTCAATAGTGAATTAGGGCCATAAAGGTCCTACTGATAAGCTCACGGTTTGTTTTATTCCATGGCAACCATATCAAAAACTATGGCTCCAGGTTTTCTGCGAATTATACCAATGCACCTTTCCCCCCATGGTGGTGTACATCCAAGTTACCGGTAAGCAGTACGGTTGTTCCGTGGTAGCCAATCAAGGCCATGTTCAGTACATAGCAACAGGCAAAATAATTCCATTTTCAAAAAACTTTTTAAATCTGGGCTGACAATATGATATATTGAACAGGCATAAGTAATATGGTAAAGTCAAGAAAGTTGCAGTCGAAAGTTGTGGTAAAAAAACCTAGACCCCTTAACCCTAAATTGCCTAAGGCTGCTATTTTATGTGTCACTAGTGACCCTATTTATAGGATTCACGAAAATGGCTTGATCATCCTTTGTTTTTAGCCCAGACATTATGGCATTGACACTACATGGTAGTAGGCCTAGCAGTGATGTAGCCCTATTTATCTTGCCTAGCAAAGCTAAAAGTCTTAACTGGTCTTACCATTCTAAACGGAATACTTATAGTATCTGCATTGATAAGTTTGGTTTTTTTCACTGGAAGAGGATTAACAATTGCCAATGTTATTAAAGGTGTAGCTCAGCCGGTTGTTAATTCCGTACTTCATTGGCAGTCAATGGTGCCGAATTGGAACCACAAGGCACAGCCCACCCAAAGAGGCAATAATACACAAGTATAATACTCACTATCGGCTCAATTTCATGTCTACTTCTAGGTGGTCGTGTTATAGGAGGGATGCAGTATGCCAAAACAAATTTAATTCCATTTTTGGTCTTGATAAATGGTACAATGCAGATGCAAACTCTAGGGATGGCTGCATGCAACATGTTACACTGCTGCAAAGCTGCCGCCAAAGGTTCCACATGTTGGGCATGAGCAAGAGTTTGGGTGGCCTGTGAATGCCTATTTTCAGCCGAAGCCTGATGCAAGCCTATAAATCGTAAACAAAAAATGCTGATACAAGCATTTTATCTTGAATGGTTAAGAAAACTTGGATATCGAGGGTAGTATGTTTCTAGCATTCGTCGAAATTTGCTGGAGGGGTAACCCTAGCCATATTCGAATGCCAAGGAACCATCCTTAGAACTCGAGGTCCTAAGACAAATGGCCGGTGAAGAATGGCTAGGATGTTTATAGCATTAATCAAAATTGCTGAAGGGGGGGGCAACTCTAGCCATTCGAATGCCAAGGAACCAGTATCTATAGCATTCAGACACCATCATTAGTAACCGAGTCTAGCGAATGGTTGGTGTGAAATGGAAAATAAGCATGCGCTTTTGGTTAAGGGGTAGTGTCTGCATATTGTATTTCACCATGCATACCGCACGCCATCATTATTTCATAATATTACCCATAATCGTAACGCTTTGTAAAGTCACAGCACATGATATTCGAAAATGTGATATGGAATCAGATGACTCTCTAATGGGAAACTTTAAAAGGCGACATAATGGCATAAAAAATGAACATTGATGAAAAAGGACCCTTACTGAAATCCTTCCATGAGTTGGAAAACACTTCTGTAACACGCAGTACTTGTGGCAATTCTGAACAGAAAAGCAATGTGTTCAAATCCATGGCAGAATTTACAGTGTATCGTGTTACGGTCACCTGATCAAGACCAAAACAACCTCAAAACTACGGAATTTTTTTATCAAACTCCTTGAATAACTAGAAAATACACTGTGAAATTGATTACAAATTTTAAAACAAAGTCTTTATTTTAATTGTGGTCTAAATCAATCTCATATTCAAACATGAATTAGGTATAAATAATCAAGATATCTATAATTAAAGTTGTTCATTGTAATAAAGTACTAACACTTACTGACTGGCTGTGTGCCACGAGCGGCTGCAGCAGGGATTAGCTATAAAAGATGCAGAACGTACAGTCTTGGCGAATGTGTACATCGCAAAAAAGTCAATTTCCAATAAGTGGGACGTGTCCACGGACGACTTGCCCTTAATGAAGGAAAAACCAGCTCATAATGACTCCCGATGCTCGGAGTTCGACTAAATATAAAGTCCACTAGTGCTGTAGCTTGTTTATCCGTGGATAACTCGGAGGCCACGGAATACAAAACCGAAGACGGTATCAACTTGGCGCAACTAGACGTCACAAATCATGTTTTGCATACATTTAAGGCCAAGGGAATATGATTTTAGTTTTTTTGCCGCTCTGGCAAATATTTCATTTTTTGGTGAATTTTTTTTTTCTTGAAAACCTGTTCATTTAACTTGGGAGGGGTGTCACAGTATACCTATAATAATGAATTTCCTCTAGATTTTTGTCCGGAAATTGTCCTGCTTGTCATAATACTGGGTGCAAAAATGCTTTTACTGATTTTTAAACTTTTGAAAAAAACATGCAAATATCCCAGTTCTGTTAATTAGGCACTTGGAAACTTTGTTTTATGTAATAAATATAGGGTTACTAGTATATTCAAGATGCCTTTAGATGTAATAATGAAATGACAGTAAATAATGAAATGGCAGTAAATAATGAATAATGAAATCGGACCTCGTCACCTTTCAAAAATCTCCAACAGGAAACTACATGTATAAGAATCAAATTCCATTGGCCTAATGGTTGTCCACATATCACTCACTGTGTGAAATAGCTAACTCAAATCAATAGCCTTCACATAAAAATTCCGGATCCGGAATTGTTATTTTGCACAGTATCAGATGGTTATTCTTTAAAGCTTACGTACGAAATCCAATGCCTTCTCAATATATGTTCGCTTCTTACCAGGATTTTCTAACATATCCAGGTTAGGATCAGGTGAAAGTGGCCCAACGAAAATTTACAATCTTTCACTTAATTGAGTGTATCTCTGGACCTAGGGGCCCAATAGGATGGGGAGGGGGGTAAACGGAATTCATAGAGGAATAATTAGACCTCCATACAGTCTATTGCATTTCTTACACACTCTGTACTTCTACATTACAATATGAATACCGGTTAAAGAGTTATGATGTTAATTGATGTTATTAACTCCCGCCGGTCTGTCTTCTTTATGTAAGCCAATTTTCTGAATAATTGTCTCGCTTCCATTTAGGGGATAAATGTTATTTAAAATGCTTTACACTTTATCTGTTTTGTTTGTGTCTTTTTAATAGGTGGTTTCATTGTTCTAGCATTGAGGGAGGAATACCTTTGGACGGTAGAGGAATACAAAGACAAGAAACTGGAAAATGCTATGCAATTTATGGTTGACGAAGGGAAATGGGAGGTTGTCCTCAGGAAACCTGTGAAACAGTTCTACCACGACAAAGATGGCATAGTATTTGTCTTTAAAATTCTGTAATAACAATGCTATTCTGAATGCAGCTGACTTAAGGCTTCCACGATTGGTATAGTATAGGATACTTGCTCATGAGGTCTATATGTTAACTTGGCAAGACCTGCATTCCAGATCAACGCACGCATGTAGATTATACAAAGAAATTACCTGCAGAAATATCTGGAATGTACAGCTGAACCAGGTGCGTGTATTGTATATTCTTTGCATGCTTGGACGATCTGGAGGGCAAACAAAAATGCACTCGACATAATTTACCTCCCGTGAAAGTACCCTACAAGTCGTTGTAATAAAAGCAACAGCACTATTTCTAGTATATGAACATGAAATCCGTTTGGATTACCTTGTATTTGGCACATTTGTACTCACTTTGCCAAGTATATTACATACCTACCTTTGATATCACAAGAAGCTTCCCTTTACTTTCGTATATTTGTGATATTATATTACACTGCTGGTCACACTCTAAAAATAATTTAAATGATCCTCTAAAATGTACAGAGTTTTGAAGCCTAAAGGTTATATTAAACGATATAGATCACTAAGCTTGACGTTAGATGTTAGAGTTAACCCTTTCCGTCATTTTAGAGAACGAAAACAGCAGAATTCCTTCAAATTACAAATCTACGTTTCTACTATAATTATATAAAACATGTGTTTATATCCCACATGATATATAGAAAACTATTAAAAGGGAACACAACAATTTTAATTTTGTTTGGTGAAAACAGGGTCGTATCGAATTGTCTGCATGTCATATAACATAACATAACATCTTATTTTTAATTTTTGAGTTGTTTATGCCCATTAGACCAAGCATTAGTAAAAATAGCTTCGCTTCTAGCCTGGAAACCCACACTTTCAAAATTAAGTGTATTTAATTCGTGTCCATCTCGAGGATATGAATGATAGTTTGTTGATCTTGTTGGAAAGAATATTATATTGAAATATGTTTGGACCGCTTAATATGATTGTGGGATCATTTGTGATGGCGTTATAATTGCAAACCCTTACCATTGAAAATGTTAGAAAGCGTTGTTATTTAGTTAGAAAACGTATTTATAATCCTGTTTAAATTGTATGATCAGCGATTTGAACTTTACAGCTGAAATGCATTTCCGTGCTTATTAATTGTGTTGTTTCTGGGTCACAATATTACGCCTGTAAGGGCGTTCAATTAGGCGTTAACAATTTTCAATGTTTTATAATGGAACAGGAGAGAGTAGTTTGTTTTTGCCATTGATGGTATGTACGGTTTGTTACCTGCCTTTTATCAACTGATTAATTACCATATTTCCAGGGTTTTCATAAAATATATTTTCAGAAGAACAGTTAAGAGCAGGCTGCATAAAATTATGTTCGTTCACGTCTCCTCCTTCATGTTTAGATTTTTTAACATAATCTAGTATATTTTCACTGAATTAAAATGACAGGAGGAAATGTTTTTGTTTTAAGGATACGTATTTCTCTCAAATTGCCCTGGATCGGTTGTAGACCACATACGTTTGTTAATGAACCTCACTTTAATTGCTGAAATGCATTCCCGTGCATATTGAATATGTTGTTTCTGGGTCACAATGTTACGTCTGTTCAAGGCGTTATCAATTTTCAATGGTTTATAATGGCACAGGTAAGAGCTGCTTTTTTCAGTGATGCTATGTACGGTTGGTTATATTATCAAGTCGGTTGGTTTCTGTCTTGTATTAACTGATTAATTACCATAACTCCAGAGTTTTATAAAAATGTATTTAGAAAAGAACAGCTAGGAGCAGGCTGCATAAAATCATGTTCGTTTACGTCTTGTCCTTTTAGATTATTTAACATATCATCTTTTATTTTCCCTCGATTAAAATAAGTTCAGTAAAAATAAAATAAAATTTTAAGAGATTTAATGGTACCACTAAGAATGTAACAAACATCCTAAAAAGCCAGTAAACGGTTAGAAATGGTAAATTCGTATTAAAAAACTGACGGGGAAAATATTTCCTAAAACTCTCCGGATGAGGGACCAAGTATATTGAATGCAGCTTTGAAAAGGCTAAGAAAATTATTGTTATCTATATTTTTACAGAGAATATGGAGGAATCAATTCCCACGTGTAAAAAGTAAAAGGAAAAGCACATTTTCGTTACATAAAGATAGGAAAGTTGCGGCCATGGGGCAGATTGTTTGTTATTTATTAAGCAGTCAGTCGTGGGTGGAGAGCAAAGCCTCTACTGATGTCGTACGCAAGATATTAATGAAAAATCGAAAGTGTGGGCACAGAGACAAAGTATCACTCCCTAATCCCTTCCTGTAACCATATAAACCAATCTTTGGTTGTCGTTAAATGGTACCTATTTCAAGCAATTTAGCACAAAGAAGAAAAAGAAAACGTATCTTGGCAGGAGTAACAAACCTCAAAATAAAATTTAAGGGAAAATCATTATTAGCGCTAAACCACTCTTTCACACAGTAATGACCACATAAATGATGACATTAACTTCGTGTATTGTTAAAATGTTATGATAGTACTATACAATTATTTGTGGGCGTAATCCAAAAAAATATATTTATAGTTTTAAAGAGACACTGACACATTTGAAAAATAGTGCGCCCTCACGATTTTTCAAAATTGATATTTTTGCATGATTGTAAAGCTTTAAAGTGCCGCTTTAAAGTCTACACGCTATTGTTATCTTTCAAAAACCAGAATATAACATAATAACACTTAAAGGGGCGTGTTCCGATCGTGTTTGGGACCCCCCTGATTTACCCGGAAGTAGTATCGATTTTGATATCATATGAAAGGCCATATTTTTCTCATTGTCGTCCTGAAATTTGAGCCCTCGAATCCATTTCATTATCAAGATATAAACAAAAAAACGCCGTTTTAGTGGTTAACCACTTTATTAGCACAGTATTGAATAGGGCTTTGCAACATGCATTATTGCGTCTACCATCAAAACCGCAAGTTTGTTTCCACGGTACTTGATGGAGTGTATGTGCAAGTGCCAGGCTCTCATATCAAGTAGAGAACACAATACACATAAATCGGAACAACCACCTTTAAAAGATGTCCCTTAAGAGTATTTAATTGCGATTCGTTACGCGATTCGTTTAGATTAATATCTGCTAACAATAATCAATAATTATAAAACATGAATCGTCTCGGGTACTACAAAAAGAACTTAAAAAGTGATGCCCGAAATTATCATGATGATTACATCATGATTACATTGGGCGTCTTATTAGGGACCCATTATTCCAAAGGTCTGCGGGAACAATGTTTGGCACTGTAGAAAAGCACATGATAGTGTTTTGTCTTGATACGGTTATCCAAAATTTCTTCTCATTGAGAAGATGATAGTATAAAGATAAATGATATGTAGTACCTAAGAAATTGTAAGTGTCTTATTGTTTATTTCAGTGATAATACAATGTAAAAGTGTTATTAGAAATTTTATGTTCTGGCGGTAGAAAAGGGCCTGTATTTTACACTACACTTGAAATTTTGATTAAATGTAATCATGTATATGTGTAACAGCTTTTCAGGTATTATCATTAATGGCAGTTTATATTAACCTGCCTTCTTTTTCAAACATCCACTTGTGCCTAATATATCCATAACTACTAATCGCGAAAACTGCTTGCAAATATTAGACTAACAGAGCAAACAAGAAATATATATTTGCTTTCTCTTCAAGAACGATCAAATTGCACGTATTTAAGTTTAGTCTACAAAATGCCATAACGAAAGGTAGCGATTTTTCATAAAGGTACCCAATAAGATTTAACTTGCCAGAAAAAACCTAAAAATTACCCTTCAACAGGAAAATTTAATTGTACCCCCTCGGATACGTACTTGCATCCTGATGACCACTTAGCAGATACCTTTTATAAGGCCTACTGTCCTATCGTTTTATCTTAAAGGTGCAGTATTTATTTCGCGATTTAATTGCAATACACCATTACCACAGTATTTGCATGTTTCGTAAATTACGTGATGCAAATGTGAAAAGATGTTGGCGTACAGATAAACATTCTGTACAATGTAATAATGCATTGGCAAAACGGGAATCATGTGAAGCCAGTTTGGAGACACGTGTCCATTTAAATACAAAGTCATCTCTATGCAAGGTACTCAGACAAAGTCATATTTTCATGCAAGATACATTAGTTTCGTAAGTGTCTTTGAAGTCAATTTTGAGACATGGTTTGATGGAGTACATATCCTCATGTCTTAAATTGAATTTTATTGTTTCTATTTTCGTTTGTTTTGTTGTTCAAGATAGGTCTTATGTTCCCAAGATATATTTTTACAATGTACATTATAATACAGTATAATAAATAATATCAATCTCAATATCAATATATGCAACCTAAGTGACGCACCATTAGAGTTCAAGCCAGTGGGGTAGTATTTTTAAAGCCCGCCATATGAGCAAACAATACAAAATGCAACGGTATAGAAGGAAAGAAACACATTGCACTTTCAAGAGGGGGAAAACTTTGACAGTACCAAAA
This sequence comes from Ophioderma brevispina, assembly GCA_023653785.1. Classification (NCBI taxonomy): domain Eukaryota; kingdom Metazoa; phylum Echinodermata; class Ophiuroidea; order Amphilepidida; family Ophiodermatidae; genus Ophioderma; species Ophioderma brevispina. The sequence continues at coordinate 13,314 of JAMKCH010008423.1, forward strand.
TAACCCAACCACTCTCACCCTTTGACAACTACTGGTGTGTCTAATGTTGCAAACACGTCTTACTGATGTTGTTTGAACGTCTGTTATTGAGACTTTGAGGCCTGAGCATTTCTAAATTATTCAGAATTTTTTATTTTAAACAATTGTATTGGAAGTATTCCCGACAGAGGTATAAAACCTGAAAATGTAATTCTAATCCCATTCTCATGTCACAAAAACACCTCTCTTGCGGACGTATTCACAGAAAATATACCTTTTGAGTTGTGTCATTGGTGTCATTAAATCATTCGATTCTTAAAACACACCATTCGATCCTTGAAACAATTCATTTCCAAATTTGGAGCAGCTTAACCTGCACATCACGTGGCAATTAAAGCAAATAAAACCCGAAAATGTAGATAATATTTATGGTTGCAATTGTCTTCGTCACAGTTATATAAGATAACCTATTTATTGTAATGTGATGGATGTAGAGTAAAATAGCTTAACAGTTAAGAAAACATTTGCATTCAATTCGTATACAAAAATATAGCAGTCAATCCAAATTTAAAATATTACCATATAGAATCTGAAGATAATCTTCTCAATGGACTTAATCCGATATCACAATTTGAAGATACAGCTAATTAAATGAAAGAACTTGAATATATCGTTGGTGGCGTCTAATGACAGGTATATTGAAATACCAAGAAGAGTCGCCCAAGCCGATTTAGACAATCTCTACGAAATTTGCTGTAACTTTGAAGCGATGTATTTAACTACATAGAACAAACAATCAGGTCAGGGATAAAGAAGCACTCAATCATTTTATGCTAACATTATACAAAAAAAAGTAATTATATTTCTCGAGAAAAAAACACGTTTAACTGCTATTTTTTGGACATACGATGTATACCATATTTTGAATGGATCTGAAGAATTACTGATACGTTAACTATACGAGAGTCAGCAAGGAGGGTATTATATTTTGCTGATGCGTAGCTTTATATAATTTGCATCTTTTGAGATTATGTAAACAGAAAAATGTTCTTAATCCTGTCCTGTGTTTGAGTTCTGATCTTTGCTCTATTTTTCGAAACGAAACGAAACGAAATAATCTCACTGCACTCACTGAATTTCAAGCGATTCATTTCGTCATATTGTATGCAATAGAATAAATCTGGTATTCCAGTGGGTACAGTAAGCCTGTCTCGTTTCATGTTTCAAAACACAATAAGCTGGTTCTGTAACTCTTGCAAGTTTACAAAGTGATATTCTTTCATTAAAGCTGATGACAATTTGAATAAACCAAAACGAACATGTTGTTCATTGATGTGTTTTATATTAACCCACTACTTACCACACACACACATCGGATCCAGGGGCTTTATGTTACTTGTAATTGATTTCCAATCGAAGATCACTAGCACATGTTTCTCCGGTTATTCTGGTTTCCTCGGCTTCTAAAACTGAATGGCCTTCTCTGATTGTAGATTACGATGAAATAATGAAATTCGTAAATCGAAGAGGTAGCAATTATAAAACAGATAACGTATATTTAACTTATAATACCAATGTTACAGGGCACTGATGTTCGAATTCCAAACAGAAAAACAAATATTGCATGTCAACTCCTGTACTCAGCCATGGCGATATATGATTAAATACAACTTGATCCAATATCTAAATTTCTTCAAATTCAATATTAATTTCTTATCACTTGAATTGATTAAACTAAAAATACTATTAGCTTAGATGGAAAATCTTTCTTATGCTAAAAATCCAGTAATTCAAATTGCACAAATACAGTTTTGGCCACATCTAAAGTATTTCAAAAAGTTTGTATTGTGAAACTATTATCAAAGGGTCGATCTACTTGGCATCTCCATCAGTAATGACCTGGCATGGTCTCCTGTGGCTAAAACTGCCAGTCAGTGACTAGGATTGCTCCGTCGAGCTGCACCCTATCTTGAGACAACTGATAGGGCTGTTATATATAAATCCATGGTTCGATCCAACATGGAATATGCAAGCTCAGCATGGTGTGGAGCAACACCCACTTCACTATCCAAACTAGATGCAATCCAGACACGTGCCATTTCCATCATTGGTATCCCCGAGAGTGAGCTCGCCACTCATCACATATCCAACCACTTGGTCATCGCAGGGCAGTTGGAATTGTCACTCTTTTCCACCGCATGTTTTATGGGCATGCACCAGATCTCCTCAGCCAGCTACTACCTGCGCCTTAGGCGCTCAGTCAGGTCTCATGACCTTGCTGTGAAAGTCCCAAGGTAAAACTTGGCCTCCCACAGAAGATCATTCCTCCCATTCGCTGTAGGCTTATGGAATGCCCTTCCTTCTCATGTAAAATCAAACCAGGACTTGCAGAGTTTCAAAAGGGAGGTTAATCGCTATCTTGGCCCCAATCCGTCAGCGTTACAAATTAGATAACTGCTGTTAATGCCTAATTAGCCTTGACATAAAAAAAAAATCACAATTTCCCAATTCCCAATAAAATTTTATTGGAACACAAATATGACATCTGAACCCGACTATAGTCACCGTCACATTTTCGTATTGAAATAGGTCTACATACGCGCGGCTTTAGATTGTGAGTGTAACGCGATTTTATATTTCCCTTGTGCGTGGTCCAGTGGTTCATGTCTTGGGCAGATTTCAGTTCGGAGATCACAGGTCACCACAACGGGAAATAAAATTTCTAAAATGCTTCAATATACACCAAGTACTCCTCCAGTCCAAAGGAGAAAAAGTCCAATGGTCAAATACCCGTCGGAAGCCTAATGGTTCCAAAGTAGTTATTTTTTTTTTTGTACAGGGCTTTTTTAAACGCATTGTTGCAAACAAGAAAGTCTTTAAAAAACAACGCCTCAGGATCTGAAAACGTTATTTATTACAATATTTACATCTGGTCCATTGTCGTGTGTCAGCTATTAGGGTGGCAGATATTTTGTGAGTGTATAAAAAGCCACGTCTCTTGATCGCCACACCGAATTACGTTGTCATACGGAGTCAACGCTGCTATTATAAACTGGGCTGCCGTCACTGCATGGGATAGTGATATGGACTATAGTTTCTGTGGTTCTTTCTGGGAAACTAGTAGGCAATGGACAATTGCAGGTTGGTGTCATCTCTATGTATAGTTATGCATTTGTAGGGCCACATAGAGACCTGCTGGATTTATGGAGCTAAAAAGCCACTTATATTAGTCAGTTATTACTATGATTGCGCCAATCAAATATAACAGTAGAACATGAGATGAATAAACCCTGTTGGGTTTATTTATCTCAGGTTAGAAACAAAAGATGATTAAAACAGCCTTATAATCCATAAATCCATGCCACAAGCTTATTTCCAATTGAGGGCCCGGTGTGTGCCGGCGGTGATGGAATCTTGCTAGCAGCAACGAGAATTGAGCCAGCTGAAAAGGTAAGCAATGCCTTGTATGAATCGTATTTTTTTTTTCACGTTTTTTCCGTCTTTTCCAAAAATTAAACCGATAATTATAAAAACCAGTCAGCGAACTAGACAATTTAGTTAGGAATATTTTGGTCGTAGATCGTTACGATCGGCCAGTATTTTTGCGCAATCTCCAGTGTCCGGCAAGCATTGGTACAAAAATTACCAAATCAACGCTATCTGATGAAGTTTCCCCACCTCAGCCTACGGCTGTCCGGAAAAGTGTTAAGTAGTATGTGTCACAGACTGCAAAAGATATTCTCTAATTGTACTGCGCGAGAGATTAACGTTATCAGTCCGTAATAGCGATGCATGCAAATGAACTAAATTCACAAATATCTCTGGAATACGAAGGGGTTCTATGGAGATTTTTGCATCAGAGGGTCCGTTACTATGTTTTTTCAATAGGCCTATGTATCGTAATTGGGTTGAACCATAGACCTAGCTGAGAAAATTGAACGTTGGTGTCGGGTACTTCGGGGCTCGCAAACACGGAAAGTGAACACGCAATTCGCTACGGGCCGCGTCCCTTTCCCACAATGCCTTTCGGTATTCTTTCAGTCTTGATAATTTCAAACGCTGGTTTCAATTACGCTTTCAATTTAGGAGAAACAAGATATACGTACCTTACCGGACCGCCGTACGCTCAGCCGATATGATTGATTGATAAAACTCCTTAGGGCAGTGAAGATTTGCCAAGGTTTGCCCAAGATTCAACAATTGGCGGCGCTGTGTGTCAAGACGAAACGTAAATGGTGTTTGTGAAAAAAACGACCGTTATTTAAGACTAACATAGTCCGTTGTTTCGCATTTTGTCGCGTCTGTTTCGTCGTCTGTTAGGCTTCTGCCGTCATAGGTCCGTCCCTTTGGCCCCCGCCTGTTTGGCCCGTTTGTTTAGCCCGTCTGTTTGCTATTGGTGCGGCTGATTCAACGTCTGTTATGCGATTTTGTACCAGTTACGTACCTGGAAATTAATTATGCGACATACAAGTGCAGTTGGACATGGAGTTGGATTTATAATGGCTTAGATTTACTGTTACAGCAATGGGACGGACAAAGTTGTATGTCATTTTCGTTACTGAACATCCGATTCCTGTAATGTGGTACCAAAGGATAGCTCAGAGTTTCTTCTTTCCATTGGTACCAAAATAAGTACCAACCTCTCCATTATGACGTCACTATGACGTCATAAGTTGAGAAAAGTCCGAAAATACTGAATATATGGTGGAAAATGTATATTTCGCAGTTTTTAGCGACTCAAACACCTTATTATAGCTCTAAAATGCTCTCATTATATATAATTAATAATTTCCCATCAAATAAAGTAAAAAAAACCGCATGGCAATCTGATATTCCTAACCTTTTTGGCGAAAAATTGAATTTTCCCCTATGTGTGTCTATGGAAATTGACAGTTTTGCTGGTTCATCCTCTATGTAAGACCGCATGAAATTAGCCTAGCATGAAATCTTCTATAAGAGGATCAAAGGATTACAAGGATTGTACAGCTTTATTCCGTAAAAGAGTCTTTACTCTAGTCTAAATCACGAATATCTTACACCAAGGTAAGACCGTTTTTGCTGACACGCTCACTTTATGACGTCATTGTGACGTAATGCTAGGCATGTTGGTACTTATTTTGGTATCAATGGAAAAAGGAGGACCATAGCTATCTATTGGTACTAAAATCAAGTGTCTGTGATATCCCTGTGTTGAGCTAGGCATGTTTTAGTACTTCTTCTCGGGGGGGGTGGTTGCCACCCCTTCCCCTATCCCTCACTTTAGGATAACTCTTTACTTACGTAAATATCCCGTGGATGTTTGTTTTGGATTAAAAGGAGCGGAGTATGTCCAATTGCCATTCTTAAATAATTTGGCACCAAAAAGGGTAAATTTGCAAGCCGGGGGAAAAAACATAAGGGGGTGGTAACCCCCCCCCCCCCCCCCTTCGGTAGAATAGGGTTAATTAGCCATTGCACAGGCAACGTCACCATTTACCCCTTGTGGCTTAAAGGGACACAATGGCATGAACACATTTTCAGACACAATGAAATGGATACTTACAGAAATCACTTCCGCAAACTTGAAAACAATTTGGATGTTAACGTTCTGTAAAAACAGCAAAAACAGCAACAGTTCGTGGCAATTCCTGCCACGGGAAATTAAGGTTTTGACATCCATGCCAGAATTTACAGTGTATCTAGCATGCTTTTTGACACAATTCAGACCAGGGTTCAGACATTGTACTTTAGGCTTGTAGTCTACAAGTTATAGGAATATATTGATCTGACAAGTCCAAGGTAGATTAGCAGGAATTAGCGCATATAGCAATTGGCCTGTGAGTTGATGACTGCGTGTAAGTTTGATAAAATGCTGGCAGTAATGGCAACATCCTTGGCTGAGAAAAGTGAAGCTTACAAGGAAAATAATATTAGTAACTTCTCCTTTTTTTTACAAAAAATGTAAACATCTAAATTGTTTTCAAGTTTGTGGAAGTGATTTCAGTAAGTGTCCATTTCATTAAGTCTGGATATTTGTTCATGCCATTGTGTCCCTTTAAGGGAAAGTGTGAGATTGTGCGCAAAGTGTTTTTTTTCTACTCACGTTTTATGCATATACAACAAAAAACAATGATTTGCCCTTGAAATGCATTATATGTAATTGACTACCCAGGTGTGAGCTCGGTCTCTGCATTTTCAACATAACCTCAACCTGTTACAAAACAGTTTACAATCACTTTCGTATCAATCCGAACTCGTTGCATTTCCAACATGGCTCAAAGCTGTGTTATAAAATAATCACTAAATATTTCATCTTCGTAATTAAAGGTGCTGCAATTTAAATGCCGTTTTAAATATTACTACCCAAAAACGGAGTGTTTCTACGCCACGAAGACAAGTCTCTTACCCACTGAGGAGAAATGTTCTGTTCGTAGCTTGGGTCGGTTGGTCAGGTCGGGTCGTTCGATGACCATGTTTTTTTTCGTATCGAATAGGAATCGCCCGCCGTTTCTTGATCTGTGTTGTCTCATTGGTATTTCAGTAGTTTCGCCATTTACAATGTTGTCAAGGAACAGATAAGACGGCTTCCATTTTTTTCTCACACACCCACCTCTCCCTGTCTGGTGATTATTTCAACCATGCATTGATATAGGATAAGCTGTTTGAGGGCGCCTTTTTTTAATACCCACCAAAACTCATTGACTCACAATACTAATTCCGAAATGGAAAGAAACCATGGCACAAAAGGTCTCCCCAGATGACCCCTGTTAATTTTCCTTTGAAAGAAGACACTTGAGTCTGATGATAGCACGTGTTGTTGGTGTTTGTTTTCACTTCGCTAAGTGTGACAACGTAAAATACTCGCGGGTCTATAAATATGATGAAAAAAGGACTTTCCAAAATACGACCGATACGTAAACCAATATGGTGGTGGCCCACAACTATGATAATAAAGTGCGTATGGCTCCAGTAATATATTTTTTCGGCATCATCGATTTTGGTGTTACGGCGTTTTCGGGAGAATCTGCGGACCTCGGTTATATTGACGTGGCTAAGACTAAAAACAATAATTCTCTTATATGATTCTGGTTATGCCGTTCTTTGTCAAGGTATTTTAAGTTTTTGAAATAAAAAAAATGGAATACTTAATTTGGGATTTTTTTTTTTTGCCTTAAATTGAGTACCAAAAGCCCATTTCATCCACCATATCAATTCCAACTTGTCACTCAAAGGATGATAAAAATAATATAAAAAAAGGCATATCTCAACTATTCAAAAATAGGGAAAATTCCGGGGACAATCTATTTCCTGGACGATATACGATTAATCCCTATTCATGTCGGTGAGCTTAATCAATAATCAATCACCGCACTCAGTGTGACTCTTGCAGCGATAACTTGTATCCTCACATAAGGTTACAGAAATAAAGGATATGGGGGAGGAGGGAAATAAAGAAAGAAATCAAGGAGGTAAAGAAAGAAACAAGAAAGCATCCCAAAACCTTGCCAAAGTCCAAAATGCCCTACCCACATCTAAATATAAACGAGGTGAAAATTCACTCCACAAAAGAGTGAAACCTCTTGTAAACCACTCCAAAATGAGGGTGGCACTAGAGATAGGAAACGCTGTGGAAAATCACTCTGAAATATCGCGGTACGCTGAAAATAGAAATGAAATTTCAATTCCACGCGGTTTTAATCTTTGTTTTTGTCGTATTTTCAGTAAATTTTCAGCGTTAAGTGGCCACTTGACTATAATGAGTATTGACTGCTTTACTGCGCCATTTCAATAACAATGAACGACCTGCGTATATGGTAGTATACATTTACATACTGGTATTAATCACACACTGAAAGTGCTCTGAAATCTTGAAATGGCCTTGCGTGCGTTGCGGTTGTTGGGTTAAAGAGTAAGACGTTGTGATCAACAAAACACACCGTGCTCAGGCGAGTCCATCCGAGCTGGTGTATGCAATGTTCATAATCGGCGAACCATGCCCAGCGGCGCAGCGATCATTGATACTCTATTGATCGCTTGGACCGTTACTTTCATCGGTATTAGTTGATATCAATGATAGATGAACCATGCACCGTACCGGGTATGGAAGACTTCAAGACATGGTTGTAAATGTGTAACATGTTAAATTTAATAATACAAATTAGCTCATTTCTCACTTGTTGTTCGCTTCATTAAGTGGGACACAGCAATGGGTAAGCATAGAATCTCACCCGAATGAATTTTTAAAAATACTTTAATTTTACTGAGTATCCAAAATCTACTTCTTTTGCTTGAAAGTTTACTATTTAGGTAATAATTTTATTCCGTATGCAGTTTCTACGTTGAATGACTTGGGTAATTTTGCATTAACGTGTGTAGTTAGGCCTATTTAAAAAACCTAATAAGTGCTTCGAGCTAAAAACATGACATAAATGTGTTAACCTGTTAAAAGTTTATACGAAATTAATTTCTCACATGTATTAACTTCATAAATTAGTGAACAGCAATGTGCATAGAATCTCACCGTAATTAAATGTTACAAAATAACTGTCACCAGGAATTGTACTTCATTTAAGATGATGATTTTAATAACTTTAGGAATAATTGACATTTAGTATGCAGTTGTATGTTGCATAAACTGGGTAATTAAATTAGCTCATTCTCAAGTGTGTTCCAAAAAAAGGCCGGCTTTTTAGCGCCGAAGCAAAATACACTTAACTAGGTTTTGGCTGAAATTCAACCGGATATGGAAAAGTGGCTAAAGTGTTAACATGTTAAAGTTTATAAGAAATTGGCTATTTTCTTATGTTCATTTCCATAAATAAGTGACACAGCAGTGCAGTGTGTAAGCATAGAATCTCACCGTTAATTGATTTTTTTTTCAAAAAACTTAATTTTCCCTAAGTATCAAAATTTTACTTCATGGGGGTGAAATTTTACCCCCAACCCTTAGGTATATTAATTTATCAGTATGCAGTTCTTATATGCCAAACATGTTACTGAGTTAATTTTCATAATCATATACATAATAAGTTTTGATATTTCGAAAACAAGCCGGCTTTTAGCGGGCAAGAAAATCAACATTAACTAGTTTTGGTTGAAATTTAAAACCGGATAATGGAAACTGGTTAAAATGTGTTAACATGTTAAGGTTAATATACGAAAATTAGCGTCATTTCTCACTGTGTTGTTTACCTACTCTTCATCATCAATTAAAGTGACACAGCAATGTGTAAGCATAGAATCTCACCGTAATTTGAATAAAAAAAACACACACAACTGGTGTAAATTTTTACTTTAAAACACCCGTGTATCCAAAATTTTACTTCATTTGACTGAAATTTAGTAACTTTAGTAGGTAATAATTTTATTAGAATGCAGTTCTATGTTGCATAAACCTGGGGTAACTTTTGCATAACCTGTGTAGTTAGCCTATTCTTTTTTATCTGATGTGTGAAAACCCGAACAAAAGGTCACATCGAGCTAAAGAGCCATGACTAGCAAACATTAACAAAGATTGGATAAGGGCCCTTGTCACAGAGCAATTATGTTGAATGGACTTTTTGTTTGTTCCGTCCAGACAACGAACATGAGAAGATACCAGACATGCACCTGGTTTCACCTGAACATTTCCGTTATTTCTGCCGGTAGTCCTTTGTATTCTCTGCCTGCTTGGGTTGTTCCGGAGGCAGGTCTGGCCAAGATAACCTATTGACCTGCCTGCAAGCGCCCTATATAAAGGTACCACAGTCCTATACATTTTGTGGACTTAAACTCATATTGACTTTATCTTTTAAGATAAATAAAAGAAATATTTTTAAGAAATAATAATCGGGATAAAAAATGAAATTTGAGTTTATGTTTTGTTTTAATTTAATGAATTTTATTGGCAATTAATATACCTTTCCTAAAGTATCCGTGCATTAACATGCATGATAGACACATTTTACTTAACACCAAATTAAGGATGAATGCAACGATTTGTAGCGCGGGCCGGGATTCCTTATTAAGGATTACAGAGACTTATTACAAAATAACATTGTCAATGCCCGCTAATGATGTCAGCAGTCCAAACACTTCCAACTCGCCTCTTCATTTTCGCCGCTTATTAGGCTCTACTAGTTAATTTTTAATTTCCATTTTAGGAATTCATAAGTATTAACATGCGAGAAAAAAAAAAACAAAAAAAAAAAACCAAAATGGTTCAAAAAAAACGGATCATAGTTCGTTACCACCTAATTACGGAATTAGGAACGAATGCGCCTTTTTTTAAGTGCGGCCATTCCTGTCAGGACATAGCGAATTGTTACCAACTAATGATGTCATGTAGGTCTATGGTTTTTTACACGGTAACAAACTTAACAAAATTAAGGCCACTGAATTGTCTTATAGTTTTATAACCGTTTATTACGCTTTGATGTGACAATTAATTTGACAGGTCATGGTCACTTTCCAATTTCTGAATACCTTTCCATGGAACCTTTGTCATTTTTTGCATTCTCACCATGGAGACTTTTTGACTTTAAAAGTTTTCCAAACCGGAGTCTTCATACCAGTCGTCTTTTAAAACTTGCTTTGTCAAATCGGTTTCACTATATTAATTCAAATATAACGGGGGCCTCAAGGCCCGACTTATGTTGGTGTAGTATGTTGAACATATTCGTATCGAATTGTTGTTGAACCCAATAACACTAGTTTTTAGAAGTAAATATTGATGGTCGGTTGAAACTGGAAAAGAATAAAAATCAGAAACCTATTTTGATTTGTGTGCAAAAATGGACAGCTAATATACCCTACCTCTCACAATTCGATATTTCAAAGGATGATGTAATGGTCTAAACGTGAATATCTTCTTTAAGAGATTTGTTAAACTTACAGTGAACGTTAACAGTAGGCCTACGTGTTCACTGAAATATTCGATCATCTTGTTCACTGTCAATTTGTAAGATGTATCTTGACCCTTGGGCACTTTTGCGATTTTTGCAAAGTTTCCAAGGAATTCAAAGTCACTACCGTATAGCAACATTGTAGTCTATCGATGACAGGATCTCATCACAATGGTCAAGCACAAAAAAAAATAATAAAAAACGATAGGATGGTCTTTCAGTGAGAAGGATCGACACAACTGTAGTAATTTCCTTACAACTCTGACTGACTTCACTGAATATAGACTACTGGAAGATCGCAACTCAGGCTGAGGTCGGGCAGGCGGAGTCATGCAGAAGACATGGGCGACCACTCTTGACCACTCTTTTAAGTATAAAGCCTATAAAACATGGGATAGTAGAACAGAAATCCTTTTCATTGTACGACCCGTTAAGATATTCACACAGTGGGAGATTTATTTTTTAACGATTCATGCTAATTGGGCTGTAACCCGCCGACCCACCCGAACGCCTTCCCCGTGAACACGGTAAAGCTATGAAGCGGCCCAATGATATAGAAGCAGCATGGTACAAATTGTCACTATTCCATGCTGGGCAGCGATCGCATTTGGTGATAACTTGTTCAACAGCCATTCAAGGCGATATGTGAAAGCACGGTAGGCCTTTCTAAAGATGATGAATAAAATAGGGACTGTTGTACACAATCTTCGGATTTTAACAACATCTTATTGTGCTGCAATTATATTGGGGTTTGATCATTGCTATCAACAATTTTTCCCGGGAAACTTTCATTAGCCTTGGACATTATTTCACGGACAACAATTTAACAACAGAAATTCCACTAAACCTCCGGGCCTACCGTACCTCAGATAGAGCCTCACGAAAGTATCCTAGTGGTGAAATTTAGTCAATTAAATCAGTGCGAACAATAGAAAAATTTATGTGTGCTTAGTAAAATTTCAGTGTGATTAGTGAATGGCCACGGTTTTCAGACATTTTCACTTAAGAAACCCCCCAAAAGCTTACCAGTTTATGTCTGATCATGGGCGGCCGTGATCTTTTCAAATAGTACTTTGTGCACGTTGCACGTGTGGGTGCTAGTTATTATGGGTTAAATTGGCTTTTAGTGTGAATCTCAATAATCACGTGCTTTGCAAAATTTCAGTGTGATTAATGAATGACTCCGGATTTTCAGAGGCGTTTCAGTAAATTTTCAGTATGTTTAACACACATAAGACACGGAGGATACAGGCAAGCTATTAAATATTTATTAATTGCAAGAGGACCGAACACTAGTGATTTGCATGCCCGCATATGAAAAGATTTTTTTCAGTGAGATTTCAGTGTTGAAATCTATTGTATTTTTTTTCAGACAAAATTCAGTGGTTGGTTTTTTTTTTCAGTGTGACTTTCAGTGTTTTAAAACCTCCTGTGTTGGTACGTAAAAAGTGGGAATTTCCACCAAAGAGTAAAAATCACTCCAAAACGAGTGGATTCCACTCGTTTGAGGACTTAAACGAAGGACAATACTTTAGGGGAGTGTAACGAAGGACAACACGAAAACGAGTGGAAATCCACTCCTTTTGGTTTAATAATGTTCCTTGTGAAATAAAAAAAACATAGGAAAACAAACTATCAAAACAGTGCTACTATAACATTTACGTGTTGTAGGCCCTAATAGGCCCTACGAAACTCTGCAGGTTATCCTATTTAATTAGATCCGGTTAGGGGGCGAAGCTGATCTCAATCACCCATTGTGTGTTAAGGACATGGATTAAGATAACTGCCCATTAAGGGAACAATAGGAACAATAGGGTAGATCGTCCAGGAAAATAGATCGTCCAGGAACAAATCCAAAATATATGAGGCTATCGGCTAGCCGATGTTTGCCGGCGGCCGCTGTGGCATTTTACGCTACTATATCCCCTGTTATCTACGCCACTTGTAGGACTAGGAGGCCTGATGAGGTACAGGCGACAAACAACGCGCTGGCTACTCCCATCACGAACATGAGTCTGTCCATAGGCCTACCACAGACTCCCCGGGACAGACTCACAGGTGGAGTAACTGGAACTGCTTTCGAGTGCCGTCAGTGTTTTCATTTCACCTAAACTTTCACATCTCATATAAAACGTATCCAATTGGTGATGAGGCACGTCAGACTTCTGCAGGTGATGTAATGCGGGGGATTATTCCGGGAATTATTCATCATTCTATTTTAGGGCCTACCCTAGTATTGATTGGGTTGAGAGCCTGCTTTGTTTTGGGCCGGCTTCTTGTTCTGTATGTCAACAAATAATTTGTAAAGAGAATACGGGCAAGGTAATTTTAATCTCTGATTTTAGCAATTTGGAAGTGTAATTTGTGGTTTAAATCTTAGTGTGAAATTTCAATTTCGCACACATTGATCGAGTTGCAGTACAATGGCTGGCAATATGTGTTTATAAGACCCTGTCACTATAGGCCTAAATAGCTACGTTTCTAATATGTGGGCCACTGGCACTGACACAATGCCAACAACTTGGGCGGTAAACCGAATTTTATTCAAACAGTAACTTTTTTTTTTTAATTTGAGTACCATTTTGTGTATTCAACAGACTACGCTTCGCAAGCCTAAAGGCCATAACGTATTGGCGCAACGCGTTGCGACATTTCAGCAACGCGTTGCGACATTTCAGCAACGCGTTGCGACATTTCAGCAACGCGTTGCGACATTTCAGCAACGCGTTGCGGTGTAGGCCAATCAAATCATGAATTTCTGTGACGTCTTTCAAAATAAACCCACAACGCGTTGAATCTAAATTTCCATAAACATCCAATGCTTTCTGAAAATCTGTTCAATTTACATACAGGCCCCCGACAATGAATATTTCCATTATTATTGTCAGCTTAAAAGTTATAATTGTTGATATTATTTCCGATTTTGTTGCGAACAGCACAGTATTATTAGAGCATATCATTTAGTCAATGCACATGATTGAGCCACGAATCTGATATACCGCTAATCACTAGCTGTGTAAATCTCATTGGAATGGATAAAAAACAGATAATCCTTAATAATCGTTTATAGCTCTGGTTTGTTCACAATTTACACATAAGAGTATAATTAATATTTTCTATAAAATTAAATTCCAACTTCGCACTTTTGAAAATCAGAGTTTATCTGCTTGCGCAACTTTTTGGGACACCCTTTATTATTTGTTTATTTGGCATAGGATTGCGTTCACTAACAATGCATCGTTTAAAATGCCACTGACGCACACTTTTTCATCAGAAAAAATAGGCACGGTCTTCGTTACTACACTATTGCTCATAAACTTGGAATAGTTTTTCCAGACCAAATCTTAAAACGTATTTTCATTTGAACGCCTAAGTAAGTATATTAGAGTAGGTGAATGATCACATATGGATCCCCCACCACCATGGTGAAGAAAATCCATGCTTACTTTACGTAACAATGCCTTTGTTGGGAGCGTCAGACGTCTTTTGTTTGTCCTTTTCCTGCTGCTCAGCCTGTCTGCAACGAGCCCACGTTTTCAGAGCTTGTTGTTACCTTTACAACAAAAAACTGACACAGAAGACCCTAGGCTATGCCATGCCTAGCCTCGGCCAACGGCATTGTCAATAGGCCGAAGAGTGCTTGCACTCCGACGGGAAGGGTACAAATAAGCCAAACTCGCTAATTTCCTCGGAATATCGCAGAGTACGGTTTGTTTGTAAAATCCTCAGACTCATCGTGAGGTGGGTCTTTGAGGCCACGAAATTCTCCATGACGACCACGATTGACAACTAGACCGAAAATGCCAACGAGCCGTCTTCGTCGTTTGGACAGTATGCCGCGACATCTTCACGCACTGATTCGTGCATATTAGTGATTGATTGACATCTAAAACAGTACCATTAAACATTTCGATGCATGAAATCACCCAAAAAATGTGTTATATCGTCGCTGGGCGGCAAAAACCTCATATGTGCATTTGACCTTTAAAAGCAAAACCTCACGTAGTAAAAACGGTTACATGACAAAACAAGTTAAGTAACATTTTCGAGAGACACAAAACGAATAATTTGCTGTAAATACCATGAACTGAAAGGTTTTCTTTCTAAAATATTAGGTAATTATTTACCCAGATTCTGAAATAAAAGTGCATATGATTACTATCTATTTGGCATGAATTGTCACGCTATAACCTGATGTGACCAAAAATGGCACATATTGAAGGTTTTCGCACTGGGGCCGCTCTTTTTCATAGATGGTTTTATGTAAAGGACTGTTGACGTGAAAAACTTTTAACAAATCCTTAAATCTGCTGCTCCATTTTCCTTTCAGGCTAAGGACACAGTTTCGTACTAAGTTCATGGTAATTTGTTCGGAAGAGACTGATCGTTCAAGTAGTGTGGTATACACCCTATATATCATAAATAACTCACACTGTAAGAATCCTTCCATAAAAAGAGGCAAAAATATTTTATTCCAACTTTATGACAACAGTGGTTTACCTCTGACGAAATCAGAAAAAAATCCATTGCGGGAATATCTTGTCATATAGGCCTACAAATGTCATGATTTTTATATTATCGCCCATTATCCACAGAAAGACGTGTAAAATTAGATTTTTAAGAAAAATCATATTTGCCCGCAATAACAATTTCATAAAATTTAAACAGGATGTAGTCAGTATAATAAACAAACCAAATTAATTCTCAAAACTTTGTTGCCATTGATATTTTTGTTTTTACCTCTGGTTGTATCGCAATAAGAAAATACTTTCATACAGCTGTGTGTGTAGCACATAATAATTATTATATGACGCAGGAAACGTGAATCTCATGCAATAATGAAGGACTACTTTAATAAAAAAGAATCATATTCAATTATGCCACAAATATAGGAGGGTGGGATTTGGTATATTTGTAGGAGTAATAAACGTTTTCCACGGAAATTTATGCTATAAACTATATATTGATTGACCAGCGTTATCAGGAGAATGTAGAAAGTCACCACTGAATCAGATTGTTTTTGATTAACGCTTGAAATGTAAGTATATTGTTTGATATTTATCGTCAATATTAAGGCAGAGGTAAATTTCCATCCACTTTTCAAGACCAACTCTTCAAATAATATAATAACCCTGGTAAAATACGAGTACATTCGAGTATACGGATATAAAGTGTTCAAACTGTACTAGATTTCAATCACTCTACTTGCTCACTTAGAAATGTAGATTTCGGGTACATCGCAACTATACTCGAAAATGTACTTTTCGAGCACATTCCGAGTACAATACAAGCGTACTCAGATTTTACCATGGAAGTGATACTGGCCTTCAAATGTGCTTGAAAAGTACTCTCTCGTTTTGAATTTGATCTGTGGTACTGTCTATAGAAAAAGGAATCAAAATGTACTCCGTGTACCTGATCGATTCAAACACATCGAGTACCAGTGGCGTAACGGGCCTGCCCGCTCTGAGGGGGCAAATTTCCCAGTCTTGGGAAATTTTCCCTCTCAGGGGGGTCAAAAGGCCAATTTTTCCCGGTCAGAAGGCTAAAAAACGGCTGATTTAGCATGATTTTTGCAACTTTTTTCCCGGCCAAAGTCGTCGGGGGGGGGGGCAACCTGCCCCCTGCCCCCCCCCCCCCCCCCCACCTGTTACGCCACTGTCGAGTACAAGTGGAAAAGTACTTTTTTCAACTTCTAGATTTGTGCCTTAAGAATGTGCTGAAAAAGGTACATTTTGAGCACATAGTACTCGAATTGTACTCAAAATGTATGCGGTCATACCATTAGACAAATGCGTATTACCAAATAGATATTAAACCAGATGGACATTAGCCCAAATGGATATTAGACCAAATGGACATTAGCCCAAATGGATATTAGACCAAATGGATATTAGACCAAATGGATATTAGACCAAATGGATATTAGACTAAATGCGTGTTACTAGGCCAATTGGGTGTTACTCCAAATGGATATTAGACCAAATGGATATTAGACCAAATGGATATTAGACTAAATGGGAATAAGACCAAAGTTTTTTTTTTTTTTTTGGTTATAAGCCCAAATGGTAGTAGACGAAATTGGCATTAGACCAAATGGCTATTAGACATTTGGTTGTTAGATTAATTGGATGTTAGACTTATTGGTTATTAGACAATGTGGGTTTAGACCAATTGAAATTAGACCAAATGGCTATTACACCAAATGGGATTTGACCCAATGGCAATAAACCATCCAAATTTGCAAATGTGAATAGAAAACGTACGTTCAGGTAAATGGGCTACTATAATGTTCAATTTTTGCGATGAGGAACCTACAACATTCATGTATTGGCATAATAAACATATGGGGATACCGGAACAAAATATGTAGTTTCAAGGTCAAAGGTCGCTTAATTTGCATAATAATGGCAACCATATTATTTTTAAGGAAAATGTTAAATATAGCAGGTTGAAAACAATAAAATACATAGGAAATTAATAGAGTTTAACAATTTAGATCATTTACAGATTTGTGCTTGAGGAATGTGCAGAGCAAAGTATATTTCCTGTAAATTAAATGATGAAAATTCTCTCTCAAAAAAGTACATTTGGAGTACAATAGGCTTCAATTTAAAAGTAAAAGTTCAATAAGAAAAAAAAAAGGAGATTTTGGGTACACCACAACTATACTCGAAAATGTACTTTTGTCATGTGAAATACATTTCAAGCACATATCGAGTATATTCCGAGTACAATAGTGCTGCAGCATCAAGTGAAAATGAATGAAAGACCCTTAGATGTTCTACCAACCAGGGGCCCGTTCCCCAAAATCGTGCGTAACCCTACGTGTATACTAACTCATGGGTATGTCCTACATAACAGACCTTTTCATACCAGTTACATAGTGCTTTAGACAAATGGGTCCACTCAGGCATGACATAGTATGCACGTAGAGTTACGACTGAGTTTCGGGAACGGACCCCAGGGCCGGAATAGTAGCATTTGGAATCATAGTTAAAATTGATCATTGGGTTGTGTACTTCATAAAAAATACGTGATGACAAAAATAAAAGTGATGGCAATTTGCATTAACCAACATTTTCCAAAATGACTGCCATTTTAAAGGTAATAGCACTACTAGGGTGACTTAGTGTTGGAATGTGTGTTGTCTGGGTCAAGCGGTTCAATATACAATTGCCTGAATTGTCTGAGTAATGGAAAATTATATATACGGCTATTTTTCAAGATGGCGGACATCTCGTCAAAGAAAACCGTATATTTCGTATTATATAACCTAAGAAGATGATGTTGGTGTCAAAATTAGTGTTTTCTGGGTCAAAGAGTTAAATAAAACTATTATCAAAACTGTAGGATTAATATTAAAGTGATCTTTATTTGCATTTGTAACTTTTTTTCCAAGATAGCCCAATATTTTAAGTACAAGTACCCAAGAGTGTTAACTTATTACAATGTCAGGCTTAATGTTGCAAAGTGATAACATATATTAACCCAGATGCTTGATAAAAAATACCAACACAGAATCCTCAGTAACTCATCCTTAGAACCTCCTTACTGCGCTTTATGGCCCCTATGAACGAAAACCCCAAAGCATTGACTACCAATAGGTGTGCACGTGACCATGACCATTCAATTGTTCGAAATTCGGGGCCATTTTACTATTGACATATCTGAAACAAACAAATAATAGTTTCTATTAAAATAATACAGGCCTAAATATCAAAATTTCCATGCAATTCCATATACACTTGGCACAAAAAGTATCTCGGCATGTTTTTCGATCAGTATTGTGCCAAAGTCAGACCATTTTGAAAGTTTTCGAAATATACATTTTGTTGCCTAGCTCTTGCTCTTGAAACACCTCGCTTGTAAAAAAAAAACGTGCAGAAATCGCTGAGATAGAACGCCTGAAAGACGCAAACCCCCCAAAACCAAAAGTTGCAGTTTTTGGATTACTCGTGGATTTATCATGGAACTGTTACTGCATGCCAAGGACAGAAATACCCTCTAAACACAAGCAAATTATCCTTGCGCACAGATGATATGATTTTTTATACCTTACACAACTTATTTTGTTTTGACTAATCAGTAACGATTGCGTCAGGAATCGCTCATGTTAACAATTAAATGGGTAAATGGGTTAATTGAACAAACATTTGACCTTGGCAATTAATATTGCCCTTGGGAATTCATTGCCTGACAATTTTTGAATGGTATGTAAACGCGTAATACCACAAAATATACTGACACAGTGAAGAACATTATGTTTGAACTACTCAAATCAAAGGAGTTTCCAATGATAACAAATTGATAGAATAAAAGTTTGAATGATTGAATGTTTTGAAGCTTTAATTGAATTTGGTAGCCAATGAAAAAAAAATACGAATACTCTCAAACATTTTAATTACTTTCTTCTGATATCTTCATGTACTCTATTAAAAGGACCAAATTCACTTCTGATTCAAATGTAAAACATTGCTATTTTATTTTTGCTGCAATCCAAGTTAAAGAGACACGAGTACATTTTCAGAAAGAAGCGCCACAATTTGGTTTTTTTAACCCGTGTTTTATGCATATTTGGAATGCTTGCCAATGTATTAGATTACACTTGAAGTGAATAAGCAAAATTCGCCGTCTTTATGTAATACGATGGAGATTTAGTGTCTTCTCTTGTGCACGACAAAAAATCAAATCACGTTGTTTTTTTTTTTTATAGGGATGATTACGATAGCGGGCAAGTTCAAAACAAAGTATCCTGTAGCAGCATAGATTTTGGAATTTGGGACACGATCAATGCGCTTGACGTTCAGCATGATTCTGTAGCAACGTGTTGCGAAAGAATTGACCTTACTCTCCAAATTGGTTGTCAGCACCCAAGTTTCGCAGCCATACAAAAATACTGTCATGCACGTTGTGTTGAAGAGTCGTACTTTCATTTCGATTGGTATACTTTGACATCTCCATACGCGCTCCAACTTCCAAAATGCTGACCAGGCAAGGGCTTTTCGTCTGTTAAGGTCTTTAGAACTGGAAGCCATCATACAACCAAGATATTTGAAGTCGGAGACATGGTTGATGCACTCGCCATAAACTTTAAGCAGTGGAAGGGGGTTGCAGTTGGTAGTCAGGTACTCTGTCTTTTGCACACTGATGATAAGGCCCAATTCTTCAGCTGCAGCTGCTGTTCTTGATAACTGTGCCTGAGCTCTAGGGATTGAAGACTCCAGTAGGGCGATATCGTCAGCGAAATCTAGGTCATTTAAGACTTTGGCTGGATTATTCCTGGACTGACGTGGATGTGTCATCAATCCGGAATCTGTATCTTTAGTTGCCTTTTGCAGCAAGTAGTCTATCAGCACAATGAAAATAAATGGAGCTAATACATCTCCCTGCAGTACCCCTGTTGAAACGAGGAAAGGCTCCGAGATATTTCCATCTACCATAACAGCGCTTTTGGAATTCCTGTAGAGGACGCCTATGGCTTTTACCAACCTGTCTGGGATTCCATAGTGCCGAAGAACCGAAAACTTGACCTTCCTGTTGATCGAGTGAAAGGCTTTCTTAAAATCGATGAAGGTGATGTTGAGTGGGAGTTGATAACTCTGAAAGGCTTCCATGATTCTCCTTAGGATGTGGACCTGCTGTGCACATCTTCTACCTGGGCGAAAACCAGCTTGGTTTTTGTTGTAGACTTTTGCTGCCACTGACATCAAGGTAATTTCTCTGTAATTATTCATGCAGCTGAGGTCTCCTTTCTTAGGCAAAGGAACAATGATGTTAGTGATCCACTGTTCGGGGGTGTAAGAGTGGTGAAAACTCCAACGCACAACTTGTGGATGACCTGCAACATTACTTCCCCGCCACTCTGGAGTGCTTCTGATGTTATTGCACTGTCCACTCCAGCTGCCCTATTGTTTTTCATTCCTTGCATTGTCTTTCTGGCTTCTTCTAGGGATGGTGGGTCTTGGCATATAGGAAGGTCCTGATCAGCATGAGAAGGTAGGTCAGATGTTTGTGGACCATTATCGTTATTGGGTAGGGAGCTAGAGTATTGCCGCCACTCATCAAGAAGTTCTTTTTCACTTGATGGAGCTGTACCATCCCTTTTCTTGACTTTGGTGGAAGATCTTCTATCCTGACCAAATATTTCGTGAATAATTTTCCACGTTGTATTACATTCACCCTTCTCATCTGCAACTTTCAAGTCATCCATCTGTTTGTTGAGTTTGGCCAGTTCATCAGATTTATATGATTCATTCAGCCTTGCATTGAGATTCCGCCATGCATTCCTTGAATGGTTGGTTCTATCAATGATGAATTTCTTCTTTGCCTTGTCTCGCTCCTGCCTCAGCCGTAAGATTTTCTCAGACACCCAGCTAGGCATTCCACAGGGGCTGCATTTGCCAACTACTTCTTTGGCTGCTGCTACAACGGCTTCCTCAATTAGGTTGTACCGTTCAGTGATTGACACAGATGAGTCCAGTTCTTAAAGGATCTGAAACCTATTGGAAAGTTCGATCTAAAATTGGTGTTTTGAAGAAGGATTCTGTAGCTTCTTCTAGTCAAACTTTGATCTTCTACAGGGTTTACCTTTAGATGTTCTAAGGCTGGCTTTGAGACGGATGCTGAATATTTGCCATTGACTATAATGTGGTCCAGCTGGGATTTGGAACCATTTGGGTGCATCCAGATCCATAGACGGCTGCTTGGTTGGGGGAATCTTGCCTGAGCTGGCCTTAGCTGGTACTCTTGACAGAGTGAAACAAGCCTCTAACCATTGGTGTTAGTTTCCCCATGGTAACAGTGAGGACCAACAACTACTGGGTTAGACAGTTGGCTATCCTCGCCAATTCTGGCATTGAAGTCCCCGATTAGTAGATGGATATCATGCCTCTTTACAGTCTCAAGGTGTTCTTTGAGAGTGTCATAAAAGGTGTCCTTGTCTGTGTCACTAGCTGACTCTGTTGGAGCATAGACAGTTGTTACTGTGAGCCGTGGATTACCATGGAAAGTAGCTGTTAGGATCCGCTGGCTGACTGATTGTACACTCAACAGGCATCTGTGGCCATGCTTGGTCATGACCAATTCAACTCCTCTATGTCTCTGTTCTGTAACAGAGCTGTAAACGAGGACCCAGTTTTGTCGTCTGACCATACTTCGTCAGTTGGTGATGTTGTGATTAGGCGGTGTTCCTGAATACCGACAATGTCAAGTCCTACATCGATGCAGCCTGTGAAAAGTTGATGTAACCTTCCTTGTTGATGTAAAGTGCGCACGTTGTACGTTGACACTAAGAGAGGATTGAAAGTAGCTAAATTGAGTATTGGCAAATTGAGTATTGCCAATTTTATACAAATAGACCTTAACCCTCGTCTACCTGAGCCATTTTTTGTAACAAAACTCCCGAAGGGGGGGGGGGGGGGGGTGTGATTTTTTCGTTGACACCCGATTCCTGTAAATTTGGTACCAATGGATAGCTTCGGGTTTCTTCTTTCATTGGTACCAAAATAAGTACTAACCTCCCCATTCATGACTTCAGCATGACGTCATATGTTGGGAAAGTACGAAAATACTGAATATAGGGTGGGAAATGATTTTTCGCAAAGTTTCGCGACTCAAAACCTTGTATATATAGCTCTAAAATGCTGTATTATAGAAAACTAAGCATTTCCCATCAAGTAGAGCCCCCCCCCCCTCAAACCGCATGAACATTTTTCCTAACCTTTTTAAAAGGCGAAAACATTGGAAAAAACAAAAAAAATTTTTCACTGTGTTGTGTCTATGGAAATGGCAGTTGCTGATATTCAAACCATTATGACGTCATTGTGACGTAATGCTAGGCTGGTTGGTACTCATTTGGTATCAATGGAACGAGAGGCCATCGCTATTTATTGGGACAAAATCAAGTGTATTTGATGTTCCGTGTTGTGTTAGGCCCATGTGATAGTCTTCTTCCGGGAGGGGGGGGGTAACACACCACCCCCCCCATCCATTCACTATGGGATCACCCTGTATCTTACCTATTACCCCGGTGGATGTTTGTTTGGATAAAAGGAGGGAACATGTAATTGACAATTACATAAATGATGGCACCACAAAGGGGTTTTAGCAAGGCCGGGGAAAAAACCTGAAGGGGGGGGGGGGGGTTGGTACACCTTCAGTAGACGCGATGGGTTAAAAGTGGCTTAGACTGTATTTTGCTAGCAAGGCAACCATACCAGATACTGCACAGAACTAGGCTAAAATAAAAAAAATAAAATGAGTGTATTTTACAAAAGTGAAATAATGGACTCTATCAATTCTTCAATCTATCATGTCTATGTTCATATTCCTGTATCTCAATGGTACAATAGAAGATTGAAACTTGCAGTAATCCCAGTATGATGAAATGAGACGAGTGTATTTTCAAAAAGTGAAGTAATGTACTTGATCATTTCTTCTCTATGTTCATATTTCTGTGTCTCAATGGGGGAGCTCTATAGATTAATTAGATTTAGTTTGTAATGGTACAATAGAAAATTGAAACATGCAATAATCTCCAGTATGATACAATGAGTGTATTTTACAAAAGTGAAATAATGGACTCCGTCATTTCTTCTCTATGTTCATATTTCTGTGTCTCAATGATATTTCCGACCTCGTTGTTTATTGGAAACCTTAACACCTCTGTGTTTTAACACTTAAGTGACCGGGGGGTCCTAGAGACGCCCAAAATTTGTTTTCGCGCTGGCCGCTTTACGCGTGGGATTTTTGCGCCGATTTTTTTTTGTAATTGTCTGACTTTTAAATGCGCTTATTTTCATATCAAAATAATTAAAATCGACCAAGCCGTTAATGAGATAATTAGTGGGGTCCCATGGACCCCCCCGGGCACTAACGGAAGTCATTTGCGAATATTTTTAAAAATAAGAATAAGAAACCGAGAACCAAAGCAATTTTTTGCTGATATAAGTTCACACATACATGTAAGTAAATAATTATTAGCGAACAGTAAAATAATAACCCTAATATGTGACTGAAAACAAACAATTTCATAAGTACGTTGGCAAACCGGTACCTGTACAAACTCTATGGGGAAATGAAGTCCGTATATTTTGCAACACCCGTAAAAATACAGGATTCCCTAAAACTGCTGGTTTTGTGTTAAATATAAGTAATTTGGGTCTTCTAGAATAGATATCAACATAAAATAAGTCTTCAAAATGTTTGATGTAAGCGCAAGGCTCATTTGAATTTTCCGCCTTTTTGCCCAATTTTCGCGTCTTTTGAAAACAATGTTTGGCCCTAATTTGCACCCAAAATAACAAATATATTTTTTATTGCTGATTTGGGGTTGTCTTATGATCCTTCACATGTGGTATAAATTTTGTGCAAAAATTCCCTCGGGAAAGTGGTTTCCTTGGGGGGCATGGAAACCCCCCTCTCTCTCTCTCTCTCTTTCCGCTATCATTTTCATTAATTATCAACTTACATTTCATTGAATCTCGGTTCATTTGTCTCACGATAGGACTTGTGTATACCGGCAGATTTTCGTTGTTGTTGGAGTATTCATATTCTACATGTTTCAACTAGGAACGCATAAATCACTTGGTGTGTTCATCCCTTATTTCACGAACGACCTGGACATAACCGTACGGGCTGTCGGTATGAGTTGTGGCGTGGGAGCTGGAATTAAATGCCTGTTTGGTAAGCGTAAAAAAACCAAAAACTAATGTAATTTATAATCGTACGTACCTTCTGAGATTATTTTTCAAGACCAAATTAAAATTACTGTTATTAATGTTTATTTAAAAAAAACTTTTGGAAGAAAAACATATAAAGGTATTATTCCATATACCAACACACAGTAAATGCTATTTTCAAGGCTACCTAGCTACCATATGGGAGTGCCCACGGGTTCCAATTTCACACCAGATATTTACCGGGTCGTGTCCAATAGAAATAGGTAAACAAAAGTTTTAGGTGTTTTTAGCCCCCAAATTGCCATCTCAGCTGGCCTACAAAGATGAGTCCGACTAGTATAACATTTTTTTCTTTTCACAAATGAACTAGAAACAACTACAATGACGTTTGTCGGCAATAACCCACTATGTCAGTAAGAAATATATGGATTAATTTCTGTAAAATCTATGGGGTATTACGATACACGTGATAACTGTTTTAGTGTGTCAAGTGATATACTTCATTTAAACACAGAAAATTGTTGCAAATGAGCAGGGACCTCAAAAGGAGAAAATTGGCAGAATGTTTTGATAAAACAAAAGGTCTTCGTCAGGATGAAACAAGTTTGTTTATCCATCATCTATAGTGGGTTTATAGCAGTACTGAAGATCGGAATCACGTAGATCCTCACCCCAGTACCTCCACTGACCGTAGATTACTAACCTCCAGGGATCATCGTCAGACCACCTTAGGGGGGTTTCACAGCAGTCTCCAAGGACATTGCACCTGCCAAGTGCAGCCGTGAACCTGTATGTTAGTGACTGACCTACCCCTCTCCACTTTGGGGAATAGTATTCTGCCGAAGCTCGCTCACACCGAAAGGCTCCCCATGGATATCTGTAGAACGCTGGTACCTACTTATAAAGGGTATATTTCTGTTTATGTCAATTCCGTGGTGTCAAGCTGCATTATCACTTGTGTCAAAGCCCTACGAAAACGGAAATTTATATAGCGTTCTATTTTGTCGTACTTTTATCGTACCTATATTGGGAAGCTATCCAGTGACTATTGTTAACACAAGAATATTTGCGATATCCAAATGACAACAATCATAATAACTCAATAGCGTAGGTCGGCCAAGCAAATCTAACCTATTTGGTGTTAAATAATTCATATATTAGTAAGGGCTAAAATAGAGGGTGTTGCATAAATATACCGACAAACAGTGAGGTAGGAACACAAGGTTATGAAAATTAATTTTGGGTGGCTGTAGAAACCATGTGGAAGGACAACCCGTGTTTTCGATTACTAGATTTTTGGGAATTTTGACGTTTGTCGACTCCTGTTGGGAGCTCTATGAGAAAATCCGCCTAAACCGGCATTATTTTGCCCTAATTCGCCTGATCGATTACTCCACAGCTTGATAAATTAATTTTTACCATACCGTAAGACGACGTTTAGTTCGTAGAAGAAATTTGAAGAAAGATACATTTGAAACTTCATTTTTCGCGCAATTTCAAAAAATTATCTAGACTGCTAGAACGTTAGTTATTCAAATTTAGTCTCATTCTCATGTATTTGGGGTCCTACCACGCATATCGACTTCACAGGGTCCTAGCACGAACACCTACAAACGTACAAGAAAATACTCCTTCATTGCAATACAAAGTATACCTGACGTATTGGCAGGAGCTGGCTCATGTCGAACCACGTTTTGCTCAAACGTCCTTTCCCAGAGTTGATTTGTCTTAGTTGATCGCATGTTTTCGTGAAGTTAACATATAGGAATCGTTTTATGGGTATGATTTTTGCAGCAATTGACGTTTGAGCACAGTTACGACCCAGAAAAAAAGGACCGTATCATGGCCTTTGGCACCAAAGAATGTATATACACTGCTTATTGGACTATTTTATATAGTGAGTGTTATTTTCCGGCTGGCCGTACATATTGGCACACAATGAGGCCAAAAAGTCCTCCTACCCTCTGATTGCAACACAGGCTACACTTCAAGTATATAGTGCATTATAGGGTCATGTCTAACCACATCTTCTCACAATTCCTCTCTAATACCTGATTGGTCAAGTTCATCGCCATGTTTTTGTGAAGTTTAAAAAAACAGGAATCGTTTTATGGGTATATGACTTATTTGCAGCAAACGGTATTTGTACAGTAAGCCAGAAAAAAAATTACAGTATAATGCCCTTTAACACCATAGAATGTATGTATTAATATTTATTGGCTATTCTGCTTATAAAAAAAAATCCACTATTGAATTCGCTATGCATTATGACTGATATTCTTAAAAGTTGTCTAACTTTATACCTGGGTTTAAACCAGATTAGTCCTACATGAGTAGACTTTATCCTTTCAAAATACTGTGGAAGTTGAATGTAACGGATAAGGAAATTCCTCATCCGTTAAATCACATTTTAGATCATTTTGGAAGGGAAACAGTCCACTCATGCAGGACTAACCCTGGTTGAAACCCAGGTCTAAAGTTATTCTCCCTTTCAGAATACAAACATATTGTCCGCGTCCAATTGAGCAAGGTGCCACCTGGAAGTCTCATTGATGATATAGTGTTTTTCTGCCTTTTACCTAATTCAATTACCGCCCATATGACGGGACGATTAATTTAATTGGCGTAATAAATTAAATCACGAAACAATAAGGACAACCTATTTGACTGTGTGTGTGCCATAGTTAAATAGATACAAATGAGAGAGATGACAGCGCGGACGTAGCGTTATTAATCGAAAAAAACTTGCTGTAGATGGGACTGGAACCCACAACCTCCCGTTGAGATCTCGGGTACGCTTACCCTTTGCGTCACCACGGCATGTAATGGATCTGTTCGAGTTTTACACCATAGCATGATCGTCGATAAAGCAAATTTAGCCATGATCTGTCAAATACCAGCAGTTTTGCAATGTTTACATTTTTCAAGTACCTGCGAATGAGCGTCTAAACAGACTTATTATTATTTGATTTACTACATTAATTCTAATGGTATTTTTCTTCGTAGGATTTGTCAACGGTGGTGTCTTCATTTCCTACAGTTTTGCGTTAAAAAACTGTTTTCTAAATTTAATTCTTTTATTTTATTTATTTATTTAATTAATTGTTTATTTTGTTTATTTATTTTTATCTTTAGGGCCAATCTGGGCTGTCGTAGCGGCAACAGCAAATCCACGCATAGTTACATTCATCGGCGGACTTCTGGCAGGCTTTGGGTTTATTTTGACTGGATATGCAGATTCTTTGACGGATTTGTCGCTAGGCATGGTTATATCAGGTAGGAAGAATCAGCAAGGCAAAACATGTAAAAATAATTAAAACTTTGTACTAACTTTAAAGGGGATTTGTTTGTTTTGTTTTGTTTTTTTTGTACTTTGTGTGTATTATTTTTTTTTGGATCTGACGTTAAACTAATGAGTGCGACAACAAGGGTTAACCATGCGCAGTATCATTGCGCTTTGCACACTCACATGATGATTGCAGCACTTTTAACGTTAATTTTTTAATCTCCTCCCCTTCCCCATCCTTGAAGCTTGTCAATGAGCTTCACATTTTTTTCTTGAAGAATTGAAATAGTTATAGCAATGGAATGGATCTGTAAGACAAAAAAGACATTGCAGCGATAGACCTACAGAATACTCAATCTCTTGCATATTTTATGAATTTATCAAGAATGAGTTTGAAATATAAATCTTTACCACTTTGCTCTGCTAATAGATAATCATCGCAATACATGTATATAACCCTGTTGGTGTGCACACGACAATTTCTGTTAGGGACGACCTATATTGATATCGATGTGCGTATTAATACAGATATTTTACAATTCTGGTTCTTGGAAATTTAAACTACTTAGTTCTCCAGGTAGACAAGGATGTATATATTTATTAATCTTTCCCTGGAGATGGCCAGCGCACGATAGTGTTGAAAAAAAAACCCATGTACGCTTGGCCGGATTCGAACCGTCGAGCTTCGTATTACATGCACGACGCTCTAACCGACTGAGCTATCAAGCAGGGTTGGTAGAAGAACGATAGATATTCATCTATAGGTGTTAGGTTCGAAAGGTGTCCTTCGCTTTCCTAGCGGATAGCATCAGAACTGTATATTTAACATATACGATTATATTTGTTTTGGGAATTTGTCTACCTGGAGAACTAAGTAGTTTAAATTTCCAAAACAAATATAAAAAAACCAAAAACTTGTTTTTAATGTAAGAATATGAACTATGAAAACCGGTTTACCAATAAAATGCGTTAAATAACGTTATAAGTAACTTCATTAAAAAATTCAAAATCTTGTTTTCCCTATCATTTTTAAAAATAGTTTTAAAAACTCTTTTCCTCCTTTTTGTATTATATTTAGTTTAATTTGGAAAAAGTAGTACACACATTTATATTTAATTTTGGCATTTGTAAAGTCATGTTGTGTAGTGGATAAGGTTTAGGACTTGTAATCTTAAGGCACAGGTTCGAAGCTATGTAAGGTACATGTATTAAGTTTATTCATATGATGATTAAGTAATTGGTAACATGACATTAGAATGTGTACATTACCATATAAACCGAAGTGTATAAACTGGTTTAATTTTTATTTTTCTTCGTTTTCCCTTTGTTTATTGCCTTTTTTCTCAAACTTGTTTGTCTGAAATATAACCTTTTTACAGCCATGTGGTAACGTAAATAAAACGTTTGTATGATGCCATAGCTACAACGTGAAAATTTGGTCAGAGGATTGTAATAACGTTTTAATTGTTAATACTGTTTAAACAAGTCAAAAACAAACAATAACGTTGAAGCTGAGATTTTACGCCGTTATTTTACGTTCCCTGCAATGGTTTCGTATTTTCACGGCTCCAGTTATTTTACGTTCTGCACGTTGTGAGTCCCAGCTGCCAGTCAAATCCCTGTTTTTTACAAGTTTATTTTTAACAGTGTGACATGCCATGGATGGCCTTATAGGTGAGAGCAGAATCTTAAAAACTGCCCACTGTTTAATTGGAAGCCAATGTAGTTGGTTGAGAGATGGTGTGATATGTTCTCGTCGACGGATTTTAAGGAAAAGACGGGCAGCTGCATTTTGAACTCACTGAACCTTGGTCAATCCTCTCTCTGGAAGGCCATTAAAGCAAGGAATTGCAGGAATCCAGCCTTGATGTAACAAAGGCGTGGACCACCAATCTGATGGTGGATCTTTCATCAAGGTACTGTCCAAACTGCCCCATTTTCCTTATTGAGAGCCAAGCAGCTTTGCATAAGCTGTTAACATGATTCATCATTCTTTGTGACGAGTCTAAGATGACACCAAGGTTCCGTGCTTCAGCTGAAGGATGTATAACAGAATTGCCAATGATCATACTTGGCTGAAAGTTCCTAGCCGATCTGTTAAAATGAGAGCGAAAGTATAACATCTCTGTCTTCTTGTCATTTAATATCAGCTTGTTGGATTTACACCAAGATCTGATGTCTGCAATGCATGTTTCAATCTTCTTTATGGCTGTTTCACGATCCCGAGGGTGGAAAGTCAGGAAGAGCTGGGTGTCATCAGCGTAAACAACAGATTGAATACCGTGGGCAGTGATGATTTCCTGTAGTGGGGCACTGAGTAAGATGAAGTCAATAGGTCCAATAACAGAGCCCTGTGCGACTCCACAATCTACCGCCAGAGTATCTGATGAAGCACCTCTGACTGATATAGATTGAGTTCGGCCATCTAAGTATGACGAGAACCAACTTAATGCTTTTCAGTTAGACGGGTTAGGAGCTGTATGTGGTCTATGGTGTCGAAGGCGGCGCTGAAGTCCAGTAACACTAGCACAGCATCCTTTCGTTTGTCAAACGCAGTCCCCAACTTACTCTGGAAAACCTCTTTTTAATACAATTTTTTGCCTTTTCCTTCAAAAGAACGCTTAGGCTACACAACCATTAAATGATAGATAATTTTGTTAAAATCATGTCTTTCGGAGAAAACACAATCCCTAATCGAAGATATCCCAATTTGTACCCACGTCAAAAGACTCTTCGTATCCTTGCTTTTTTTTTCCAAAGGCTCTTTTCTGATACAACTATTCTAGCTGCACTAGTGGCATGCAGACCTAGTTGTGGTTTCGTGGTTTTCCAATTAGCAACTCACAGCAACCAACCCAAGTACACAGTACATACAAACCACACACACACACACACCCACACAAACTACACACACACACCACACCCACGACACACACTATGTTCAGTGTCCATATTGATTTCGGCACAATTTCAATATATTAGTTAATTACTCATATCGTCGCCGCGTCCATAGTGACGTATTCGACATTGTGACTTTTTGGAGAAATTTGGCATATACGCTTGTTTTGTACTACATCCTACTACCATTCACAATTTAAACCTCAAAGTGGCTTAATTAGTACAATATTAACTAATATTTACTAATTATGACGTATTTACAAAACAAAACGGTAACTTAACCTACCGCATAACACATAAACGACGTATTTGTCGAAAAATCTATACTGCACAGGCCATAGCATCGTATCTTCTGCATTTTGAAGTATTTTGCCGCGTCACATAGTGACGCATTTGTGGCGACGTATTTAGCAGTTCACGGTAGAATTTGATATTTTGTCATTTTCACATACTAACGTATTTTGCGCGAAAACGCGTCACATAACGACGTATTTGCGCGTCGTATTTGTTATTTTACCACGTTGACCTGCTATTTTGTGCGTTTTCACTAGTGACGTATTTTATTTAAATAATCTTTTCGGCATATCTAATAAATTGAAGCTTATTATTGAATATATTTGAATTTAACTTATTTCGGCGATTTTCTTCCACTAGGTTTTAATGAAATACATGTTTAAATAAACAGCATAGGGCAAAATAAAATTGCAAAATCTTCAAAGCCGTTTTTCTCGAAATGCGTATTTGCATATACGTCAGTATGTGACGCGGGCCCGACGATATGATATGATTTCTTTTATGGGGTATGCTGACTACATTACATAAAACGTACTTAATATACAACAAATTATAAGGATTATGGACAATGGCAATAACAATTTATCGTCTTTTAATGGAATCTTTGCATACTATCAGTGCATTACACATTTGAAATATATTTCATCCCTAGAATTTTGTCAACTACATTAAACTAAAACGTACTTGATCAATCAATATACAAAGTAATCTACCACGTCAATAGAAAACGTAATTTCTATTTCTAAAATCTTATAACGCACAATCTACATGCATATACTACATCGTATTGCTTTCAATAAACCGGAAATGAAAGACCGAGCTATTATAATATTTAAAAAAATAAACATTTTAGTTTTATATATTTTCACCAAACTTATATGACACCATTTTAATGCACATTTTTTTCCAGTGAATTTGATGGTTTGCCCTACCAAAAGTAAAACTTTTAATTTCGTAATTCTGATATGTTTTTTTTTTCAGCGAATTCCATGTTTTACGCAACCAATGACAAACTTTTAATTTCATAATTGTGAGGTTCCAGACTATTGATATCTATTAGTTTTTAAACAACTTTGAAAAGCAACCGATGTTCAGTTTTAGAACACTTCTTAGGTCGTCAGATGTAATCGGAAAGACCTTTTGGCAGCATGATTCGTGTGTGTGTCAGTGTATCTTTGTGTGTCAAACTTTTGGTATACATTTTGGGTTAATATTGTCTAGCTATTTAGTTCCGTGATGAGTCAAGTTCAAATGAGATCAACGGTTATTCAGGGCGCACTTAGGGTCAATATATTGCTCAGTATTCTTTGACCACATATAGGACGACCTATTGGATTCCACTGTGCATATTTTTTTAAATATTGGACCCTGAATTTATTTTAATATATTATTATTATTATTATTATCATTATAATCTTACCTGTGGGTTAGGGGGAAATTCGCCTTATGCACTAAATAATACGTTAGGGGGAAATTTCGTTTCCCCTGAACGTGATCCTTTGTTTGCGCTTTATTCAGTCAAAGGATATGAATATTAATTTATGCAAATTAAAGATAATCCACTAGCATAACAAAGGATATGAATATTAATCTAAATAATAATAAGAGCTCATTATAGCCTAATGAATAATTCAAATTTCCCCTAAGAGAAAATTATTATTATTGTTACTATTATTAATTTTATTATTATTATTATTATTACTTATGTTATTCGACTACTTAAAAGTAGTCGAATAATAAGTCAATAATATGCAGATAAAAAAGGATAGCCGAAGAGACAATCAACAAATTGATTATGTAAATTATAGTCACAAATGCTAGTCACACATGCTTGTACTTGTTTATTATTTGCAGGTATTGGTCTTGGATTTCCTCTCGTTTCGGTTCAAAATATCATTCATGATTATTTCATGAACGAAAGGTATGGAATGGCTGTTGGTTTGGTCTTCATAGGATCAGCTGTTGGTATGACGGTCTTCCCGCCCATCTCTGAATGGCTCATTGATGCATATGGCTGGAGAAATGGCTCAGTTCTGCTGGGTGTGTCCTGTTTGAATTTGTGTGTCGGTGCAGCACTCTTTAGGCCAATTTCCAAACGCACATTAATAACTAAACCAAGCGATGTATGGGGAACCTCGAGAGAAAGGAATATTCCTTGTTTAAGAATTCTTTTTGAAAAGGTGTCATACTATATTGGTGCCACAGCGCTTAAGAAACACCCAAGACTAATCATCTTCTTCGTTTCGTTTTTACTTTGGGGACTTGCTTACACAGGGTGGATGTTATTCCTTGTGTCGTATGTAATATCTCTGCAGTATTCCTCTTACACAGCCTCGTTGCTTTCAGCCGCGGGAGGTTTAGGTACACTGACCGGCCGTTGTATCGCGACGCCATTCCTCGATAGACAGTGGCCATCTCCAGAAATGCAGCATGTTGTACTCTCATTTGGAAGCTGTTTGATCCTTGCTCTTTACCCGTTTGCAACAACCGTGTGGTCATTAGCGGTACTATCATTACTGGCGGGTGTTTTCATTGGAACACCTCCTGCAGTCATGGTTTTAATCACCAAAAGGGGCACCGAATGCCCTGAGTTGTATACCGGGGCACTTGGTATGCAGTACATGTTCCAAGGTATTGGGTTTTTGGCAGGAGGACCACTGACAGGTATGTATTATTTTGATTACTTTATATCATGCTTGTGGCGGTTAACTCAAACGTGTATTATGTATTACGTCAAATGTATTACAAGTAGGAAAAACATTAAAACTATCATCGGAAGATTAACACTTAAGTGACCAAGGGGGGGGGGTTCCTAGGGACCCTCCAAATTAGTTTTCGCGCTGGCCGCTTTACGCGTGGGTTTTTCGCGCCGATTTTTTTTGTAATTGTCAGACTTTTAAATGCGCTTCTTTTGATACCAAAAAAATTTAAAATCGGCCAACCCGTTAATGAGTTAATTAGTGAGGGTCCCATGGAACCCCCCCCTTGGGCACTAACGGAAGTCAACTGAGAATATTAAAAAAAATAAAGAACCAAAGCAAATTTTTTTTGCTGATATATGTTCATACATACATATAAGTAAACAAATAATAGTAACATTAAAAATAATTAACCCTTTATGTGCTGAAAACAAGCAATTTCATTGTGGACGTTGCTAAACCGTTACTGTACAAAGTCTATGGGAGAATGATGTGTATTTTGCAACACCCGTTAAAAATACAGGATTCCTAAAACTTCAAGTTTTTTGTTAAATATATGTAATTTGGGTCTTCTAGAGTAGATATCAACATAAAATAAGTTTTCAAAAAGTTTGATGTAAGCGCAAGGCTCATTTGAATTTTCCGTCTTTTTGCCCATTTTTCGCGTGTTTTGAAAACAATGTTTTGCCCCTAATTTGCAGCCCAAATAACAAATTTCATTTGTATTGCTGATTTTGGGGTTGTCTTATGACCCTTCACATGTGGTATAAATTTTGTACAAAAATTCCCTCGGGAAAGTGGTTTCCTTGGGGGGGGGATTTTTTTTTTTTTTTTTTTTCCTGGGGGGGGGGCCCCCCCCCCCCCCGGGCACCAACGGGAGTGAAAACCCCTTGGTCACTTAAGTGTTAAGAAATAAGCTCAAACATGTGGGTAATTTATATTATGAAGAATTTTTAAGACTTCTACCACACCACAACATAAATGACAGTCAGTGAAAAATTCACTGTCCATCCAGAATTTGAAACTTCGTTTTCTAGTCAGATGCTCTACCAACTGTGATAATGGGTCAGATGCGGAAGAGCAGTGATGTTATATCTATAGGCCTTCAGTTCAACCCTGTTCCTCTGATATTTTCTAATCCAAGGAGCTTAGATGGCCCACTTAGGGAGAGCGCGTGGCCCACTGGTTAGGGTATTAGCCTTTGGTGCTAAAGGTCCCCGGTTCAACTCCCGGCGGGACCACTTGCAGGGATTTAAGCGAGTGCTAAATTCTGGATTTAATCTGTAAACGAGCTATTGATTGAAATTGGAATTCGCTCTCCCCATGGTTCAGTTGGACTTGGGCAAATGAACCATGCCAATACCCCGTCCTTCGGAGGGGACGTTAAGCCGTCGGTCCCATGTACAGAGAATCATACCTGTGCATGCACATCACAGTCGAAAGAGAGTAGGGTGATTACCCCGGCCTGTCCCGATTCCGTCCCGGTAAAATGGACCCCAATGGAAATAAGCTTCCTGTCGAGGCTTTCTTGGGCTATCCAGGACATTGTCCTAATAAATCAAATAAAAAAATAAAAGATTAGATGTGATTCTTAGAGGATAATAATCATTTTACGGAAACCAATTCCGAAATCCATTTAGCAAAATTATTTCTTAATTTTACTAAATTGATTTTCGGAATTGGTTTTCGTAAAAGAAATCACTGACTGTCATTTATGTTGTGGTGTGGTAGAAGTATTAAAAATTCTTCATAATATCTTCACAAGATTTTGCGCAATCCCTAGTTTCGATAAACAATGAAATGGCCGCTTTCTTTAACCCTAACGCCACATCTGTTTGTTTCGGGAGGCACTGAAGGAATGAGGGAAGAGGGGAAGAAGAAAAGTCGCAAATTCGGGCCCCAGTCCAATGACCCGGGATACTACGCTATTGTGTCGCGGCCAGCGATTTCGTGCCCACATGTGTCTTCGTTTGATGACGTCATCGCTACATCCTGGACTTTTTTTCTCACTCAGTGCTGTGAGATTTTGTTGTCTTAGGGTAAATCAGGTGATTCTTGTTATTGTTCTTTAACACTTAATTAAGTGGAAAAGGAGATTACTAGGGTCCCGCAAATGACATTTTTTTTATCCGCATCTTTTCATGAACAAATATTAAAATCCATCGCCCCGTTAATTAGATAAATAGTGCGGGTCCCTAGGAATCCCTCCCTTGTCTACCAACGGGAGTGTCAGTGCTGTTTTATTCATTATTCACCAGATATCCTTGAGAAAAGCTTATTCACAAAATTTGATTTGATTCCGATCTTGCAGTTTCGTGTTATGAGCAATTGCTTATTTCCCACGGTCCCATAGACCACTGTGTTGTTATTTCTGTCCGACAGAAAAATACAAAATTGCGAATTACTTACAGATACGACCGAATTTGCACGTACGGTACATTAGGATTATTAAGGCTAACCAGGCGCGGATCCAGGGAGGGGGCGGAGGGGGCGCACGCCTCCCGGTAATTCTGCAAATTCTTGCAAAATCAGCCCATTTTGAGCTATTTAGGACCAGTTACAGCCTTTCAGCCCCCCGGTAATTTTGACATTTTTCAAATCCTGGATCCGCCATTGCTAACGGTTAAGAAGATATAATAATCTCCACTTTTTAGGTAAATCGGGTGGAGGGCGAGGTTCTAGATCACGAAATACCCCGTGTTATTGTCTTATGACGCGCAAATGACATTTTTTTTATCCGCATCTTTTCATGAACAAATATTAAAATCCATCGCCCCGTTAATTAGATAAATAGTGCGGGTCCCTAGGAATCCCTCCCTTGTCTACCAACGGGAGTGTCAGTGCTGTTTTATTCATTATTCACCAGATATCCTTGAGAAAAGCTTATTCACAAAATTTGATTTGATTCCGATCTTGCAGTTTCGTGTTATGAGCAATTGCTTATTTCCCACGGTCCCATAGACCACTGTGTTGTTATTTCTGTCCGACAGAAAAATACAAAATTGCGAATTACTTACAGATACGACCGAATTTGCACGTACGGTACATTAGGATTATTAAGGCTAAATAACGGTTAAGAAGATATAATAATCTCCACTTTTTAGGTAAATCGGGTGGAGGGCGAGGTTCTAGATCACGAAATACCCCGTGTTATTGTCTTATGACGCTGCAAGTGTGGTGTAAATTCTTTCGAGGAAAAAAATTCTGTGGGGCTCCATGGGACCCACCCCTTATCCACCAACGGAAGTAGGAAGACCTTGTTCACTTAAGTGTTAATATCAAATATCATTTCTTGTTTTGTCTATCTTCTGTGTGTATGGACGTACGAATTATGTATGTACGTAGGGATGTTCATTGTATATGTATCTTCTGTGTTTTATTCAACGTTTACTAATTTCAGAAGTTATGTGCATTCTGACTTTGAATTTGTATATTAATGCATTTAACTTCATGATATTATTAGTTATCCCCTGTTTGTTCACGCAATACGGAAAAATACCTATGGTTGGGTGCTGTACCTATGGTTGGGTTGGGTGATACGGCACCCAACCATAGGTATTTTCCGTATTGCGTAGAACAAACAGGGGATAACGAATTTATCATTTAGTAGACATGAATATTGAAGTGGTAAGCCTCAAGTAGATCAGATCTAAATCTGGAATAGCACAGCCAGAGGTAGATCATGTCATGGCCAAACACTAAGTTTTGGCTTTCCAACTAAGTTAAAAACAGGTTCAGTAGGCCTAGACTACTAGATCTCTAGTATCTATGGAGGCCTACAAAGTACAAATCAACAACAACATAATTTTTGTAGACCAGCTTTCCCAATGCCCAACAAGGCAGTCCTACTCCTAGACCAGGCTGTCATGTCAAAGGTACTGCACAGTAGTTGAATTCTGCAGAGTATGCCTGCCCACTGCACACTGCACTGTAGACCACGCAATACGGAAATATATTAATTGGCCTGTAAACCAATGAGATTCAAGTATTCGTGTCTACTAAATTATAACGACAGATATCCAATCCGAGGCTATGGATCACGAAATGTCCCGTTATTGTCTTATGACGCTGCAAGTGTGGTATCAATTTCGTGCAAAACTTCTTTCGGGAAAAGGGTTTCCGTGGGGGATCCATGGACCCCCCCCCCCCTGTCCACCAACGGAAGTAGGAAATCCTTGTGTTAATATCAATAACATTTCTTGTTTTGTCTATCTTTTCTGTATATGGACGTAAGAATTATGTATGTACATAGGGATGTGCATTTAAACAAATGTATGAATGTATCTTCTGTGTTTTATTCAAAGTTTAATAATTTCAAAAGTTATGTGAATTCTGATTTTTAAAAAAAAATTGTTTGTATATTAATGCATTTAAATTTAACTTCATGATATTAACATATATCATATTATTGATATGCATCTTACTTTATTTTCCAGGCTACATTGTTGATGCATCTGGTAGCTTTCGTATTGCCTTCTACTCACTTGCTATTGCTGAAGGACTCGCAGCTTCACTCGCCTTATTGAAAACTCCGGAGATCTTTAGGTGATAGTTATTTTCGGCATAATTCTCGTCTACCCTTCGCACCTTAATTCTCTTTAGTGCCCTCAGTTTCCACCTTCCGTACCCAGGCCTTCGTACTACAGTTTTGTCGCCCTCTATTAAAAGTGCGGCCAAACAGGTGGTGATGTAAATTATTATTATATGGGAACATTTACCTCAAAGATATTGGGATTTTGATATCATTTAAACCATTGGCCCAAGCACGATGAAAACATCCCTGTTGAACCAAATGATCCGCAAATATTAGGCTAATTCCTTCAGTTCTTCAACACGTATGCACTGCCATCTTTATCTGCCATATTTGTTAGTTGTGAGTGAGGGCCGGGGACTCACGCTAGGACAAATATCGGGCATAATTCTGGACATAATTAATGAGTATTATATAGCGTGCCGTGTGCAAGACATCTCACGATCGGGGCTTCTTCAACCAGGGTAACAAACAGTCAAAGTTTCTAAGGGGCAAGTAAAATATGGTACCAATATAAAGGGTAAACCTTCAGGAATTGCCATAAAATGTCAACTTTTGATAAAATGTTTGAGAGATGATTAGAAAGGAAAAAGTTTGAAATATTACTCAGCAATCTTTAGCGACCAAAGGTCGACGAGAGAAAAACCGGATACGTAACGATGCAGTAAATCCTCAGAAGCTTCATTCATAATTCCAATTTTGACGGGGAAGTAGCCATCAATGATAGATTGGTTTATTTGCTACACTATCCTTCGATTGCGCATGTGCTGAAATTTGTGCAGCTTCTACACATGTAAATACAAATTTCCAATGATTCAACAACCTGGCTGTTTCTCAAATATTCTGACGTCACGCAACGTCATTTAATGAGCAGCCCTCTATCAATACGGGCTAATTATGTTCGGTGAAATTTCCCACACAGTTTTGTAAGTACCAAGTATAGCTGTGTACTCAATCTTAAATGCAAATTCTATCTACTCGGGAAGAAATGCGTAATTTTATATTTTAACACAGTGGCCTATTGGGCAGCGTGATACAACTAAATCGCTCATAACGTTAAAACACGAGATCAGAATCAACTGATATTTTGGAAATTACCTTTTCTGGAGGGGGATCTAATGAATCAAAACAAAAATAAATGTGCTGGGATCACAAAATGAACATTTTCAATTGCTTAGATTCCTTCACAAACCTCTATATATACTGCCAGTGGATTGAATACATACCCTACTCTGTGGAAGAGATGGGGTGCTTGGGAATTGAACATGTTTCAAAGGGTGTATAAAACAGTATGTAGATTGTTTTATTATACTCCAAGAAAGAATTGATCAAAATATTTGAAGTGAATTTAATTTTATGCCTACGGAAAAAGGTTAAGTGATATGTAGAAGAAAACAAATTTCGGACAGATGTTTTAAGTCTACTCTGTCGGGACCCACGGCCTCAACATTTGCGAGGACTGGCTCGCGAAAGATATACGATGTTTTGAGTCAGATTCATTTAATACCATGTTTGGGATATATGAAAAGCGCTGTTGTAAAATTGATTTCTTGTCCCAGATTCGTACTGGCATGTTTTAGATAAAGGGTCAGTGCGCTGAATATTGTGTCAATTTTTAAGGGTTGGGTAAACAAATTCAGGATTATTGCTTACGTATCTTATGAAAGGCGGAAAAAGTGGTAAGATAAATTGCTAATATACACAGTACAACACATATTTTGTAACTTTTTGTTCTTTTTCACCTTAACATTTCTTAACAAGGGTCAAGTAAACACGTTTCTTTTCCGTACTGAATTTAATACTTACTAGACCATATACAAACTGTTCGAAATGTCATTTTCCTACCGTCTAGCTGAATGAATGGATGTTGTAATATTGTTCTTATTTTTATACAGGTGGAGTTTTAGGTCCCATGTTGGTATATTTTTATAAGGGCGCGGTCATATTTACCCGGGGGAGGCATGGAGGATTTCAACTTGGTTTCGTCGAAAAATTTCACGTTCCCGCTTAGCTTCCATTCAAAAATGTTGATCTTCCCCTGATTTCTTATGAGATTTTTCCATTAAAAAGGTTCCGCCCCCGCCCCTTGTTATAAGACTTCATATTCGCACCTCTTGCTTACAAGTTTTCTTTCTTTCCCCAGCTCATCCTCCTTTTCCCTTCTGGCGTAATAATGCCCCCTCCTTAAGTGCCCACCCACCTGCTTATGGAAGTGCCTTTGGAGTTTTCAATTTTAAGTTGATGCATTGCGGTTACCACAGTTCGGCATTTACAGACACCGGAAAATAGTTTGGTCCGATTTAGGCTCAATATGTGCAGATGGTTCCTGTCTGTGCAACTATATAACAGTCATGAGAATGGGTGAGTAGTCTCTTCCCCCGAAATAAAAAGGGCAAAATTACAATGATTAAACTAGACTCAAACTGACTCCTGACACAATGAAAGGGTCCCCCGAAAAATCTGTACCCATGTTCTAAACTTTGCCTCCTAAAAATTCAGCCAAGCCCCAATTTTGAAAAACATCCCCCCTAAAATCCTGGCTACGATCCAGGTGAGAGTTGCTTGACCCATTTGCCATTCCATCGTGTGATCCAGAAGTGCCCAACCTTCAGACACCTACCTCCTCCAAACTGGAAATTGGCTACACAGTCTATGTAAACCTGTATTAAGAGAGCAAAGAAGACCATCCCAAGTGGATGTCGTCGCAGTTATACCTCCTGTTGAATGTTATGCACTTTACAACTACCTTCTTGAATTCTGAACCCCGGGAAGAAGCGATATCCAAGATTTCAGATCTGACAAACTGTTTGGATAGGACGTCGTGACTGCTGGGAGGAGACGGTCCAGGAATTGACTTTACTCATTCTAGCAGGAAGTCCTGGAAGACCATACACCGCCTCACCGGCAGAGTTTCCAACCCCTCGAACTGTCCTGTGTCTGCAAACTCAATTGCTGAGCAATTCCTCGCAAATGGTCGTTTCAAGGATATTGATAAGGATCACCCACTCGCTCTGTTAAAAAGAGAACAAACATACTTCGTCGGCCCCTGGCGTGGACAGGTCACTGCTACACCCTTCTCTACTAGATGAGCTTACCTCTGATATAAGCCAACTAAAGAGTGGAAGGAAACGCCCAGGGGCCTGATAATTACCAGCGGCCAGTTCAGATGAACTCTGGCCCACAGTGTCTCAGAAGTTTCCGGAGTTGTGTCTACACATGTTACCTTTACCAACCAGTCCGACCCAAGATCCGGAGGAGGGCTACCATCATCGCACTCCCCAAACAAACAAGCCTGTTGACAAAACCCCAAGAATACGGCCCACATATCACTACTGTTGTGTTTCCTTAAATCCTTGAGAGGCTGATCCTGGCCCGGCTGGCCTCGTCGAACCCCATCTGCCGGTCGAAAAGCGGATTTCGCCGTGGACGAGCACTGTCCCTCAGATTTGTACAACTCACAAATGATATTAAGGAGAGCTTTGAAAAACGTCGTAAGGCAGGGTCATCTTGGGGGACTTACTGCAACATATGGCACCGTGTGGCACCAAGGATTGACACTCAAGCTTCTCAGAACCATCCCGCATCGTCACCTTGTAGAATTCATATGTAACATGCTTTCAACCGTAGCGTGGTTTCAAAGACGAGTGATGGGCAGAGCAGTCGTCTGAGGAACGCGTCACACAAGATGCATGCGGATAGTATTGGCTCCCAGGCTGTTCAATTTGTATATCAGTGACTTACCTCAAACGCATCCTAGACAATATGCAGTTACACCGACGACCTTGCATTCTACACTCGGATCGAAAGAAAGTTGGAACTGAAGTAGAAAGTATACTTACTTCAGATATGGCCACATTTACTTGAAGCATATCTTAAGACTGTAGACGCACGCTGAGTGAAGATAAGACCACCGCTACTGCCTTTCATCTTAACACCATGAGGCTCATCGACAGCTCCAAATCAACCTCAATGGAGCGCCTCTGCGATACAATCCTACACCAAACTTATCTGGAGTGAAGCTTGATCGGCAGCTACTTATCGGCAGTATCTCTTTTTGATTCAGCATGTGCAGGTATCTTGCGAAATACCTCCTGTGCCGCCTGCGGGATCTTCATGGTGCAGTCCATTCACTCTACGCCACCACGCCTTGGCTATCTTCTACAGCGCTGCTAATAGGCCGCCAGAGCATGGTGAAATAGCTCTCATACAAAAAGCTGGGCACAGTACTCAACGACACATAAGAAACCCTTACTGCTGCCTTCGTCCCACTCCATCTGAGTTTTCTACCAGTGCTTTGAGGCATGGTGCCCGCCAGTGCTCGAGAGAACATCACACACAATAAACGGTGAACAAGGCTCTGTTGGACAACAAGCACTGCTGCATAATATGTCAAAGAATCAAATCAGTACGGCAGACAGGGGCTGCGCTCTGTAGACTTTTCCGTCGCACGCCGCTAAAACTCCAGTCCCCATTCAACATTTACAGACATATGGAAACACTGCACTGCTTGGCAGATACACCAGGACCTGAACAAATTCACATCACCACATAGACAGAGCTCCCTCCTGCGTAGCAATCTCCAGCAAGGAATGGGTCACCGTTGAACAGGATTCGCACAGGAGTCGTGTTTCAACGCAAGATGCCCCGTGGGGAGGCGATCTCCAGCCTGCCAATGTGGCTCCCCACCGGTGGAGTAGACCTCTCAAAACCACAATAATCAAAAACGTGAGCTGGACCACCAAATGCAACACAGTTAGCTGCTGCTTCAAATGCAAGAAGAAGAAGGAGAAGCCTATTCCATTTACGAGTACAAAAATGATTAAAACTCGCCAAGTCTGCTAATTGCTATTGGCAATCCGGAACACAATGCATTCTTGGCAAAAATATGCCACACATTAACCCAAAATTATTGCTTTGGACTGCCAAAAGCACGGCATAGGTAGGGAAAAGGGAGTATATGGCCCTCTAAACAAGATCGTAATTTCAATAATTTTATTCATTATTAATGGTTTTCATACAATTGAAAGATTTGGCT
Source organism: Ophioderma brevispina (assembly GCA_023653785.1). Classification (NCBI taxonomy): domain Eukaryota; kingdom Metazoa; phylum Echinodermata; class Ophiuroidea; order Amphilepidida; family Ophiodermatidae; genus Ophioderma; species Ophioderma brevispina. The sequence continues at coordinate 56,580 of JAMKCH010008423.1, forward strand.
TTCGAAAAATTGTTTCACAAAAGCGTCCATATTACCTCATGGTGGGTAATATGGACCACCTCGTTACTTGCAAAATATCGGCGGGGGAATGTAGACCTCACATAGATCCACGTGTATGGCAAGCTAAAAAGGTTCAAACGAATTGCTCACAAAGAGCGACATGTGGTGTTTCAATATGTCCACTGCCGTTAGAACGAACGGGTCTGGATGAAATTGTTTCCTTTGATTTTCTAGGACATACCTTCGTTTAAGCGGACAAGATAGCTTTAAGCTGACAAGATACCTCAATCAAGTTAAGCGTTCGACCCGGTGTTCGTTTTTGTATTGTGCTCATCCATGCGTATAGGCGTCCATTCTTCAAAAAAAGTAAACTTTTTGATTGAACAATGAAGTAATGGTATTGCAAAATTTCTTTACATTATCATGTTAACAATTCTTCCAAGTTTCCTGCATGGACTTTTTTAAACAATATGTTCGACTCAAAACACCCTCATTTGCCATACATAAACGTGTTAATATTTTGGGATAAAAAGTGAGATTATTACACCATTTGTTCTTTAGTTTTAGATTGAATAGCTATAAAATCTTTGTTTGAAATACTGCCTAAGTATTGCGTGGACTTCAATTTTCATAAATATGTTGAAAAAAAAAAATTCAAATTTATTGGAAATAGCCAAGAACAACAAAGAATTTTAAATGACTTTGTTAATGTCCACACCGTGACCCAAAAAGACAAACAGAAATTGTTATTACTAGAAAACCACTGTAATCAGTAATTATATTCATGTCAAAAACCGTTTAGTGTACCCTCCGGTATATAAAATGAAATGGTTTAGGTCTTTTCTTCTTCAAAAGTTATTGAGGTAATAATTTATTCACACCAACGTGCGACGCTCACCACTTTAGGATTTGAAGGACATAAATTTCTGTCATATTGAGAATATAGCCCAGTGGTAACTTATTTAACAGGTATGTAAACTATGAAGATGATCAGTTTAAAACAATTTAAAACAACAATTATTTTAATAAAGACAGGGCTTATTCTTTTAAAACTTGGTTTCCATGCGTCTTTTGAGTTGGGGGTGAAGTTGCCAAATTTAGCAGACTTGCACTATTTCAACACAGGCAATCTGCATACCAGGAGTAGCATGATATGGCAAGTGAGTACCGATGGTATGTAATGAAATTGTTTGAAATAAATGAGAATAGGAAATACACAAGATTTATTACAACTTTGTTTTTGGTGACATCCAACAATGGTCACCAATGTTGTGTTATAAGTCAATGGAGCTGTCACACCGTACCACCAATGTCACACACGTTACCGTACGTAGTGATATAAATGTGTTAATAACCATAATGTTTTACTTGTTAGTGGCTTTTAATTTCCAACATTGTTGTAATGACAAAGTACATGTCTTTCTGAATAAATATAAAATGTGGTACTTAAATAATCACAGCATTTTACATTGAGTTTGAATTCTAAAAAACCCTTTTTGTCTGAGGGCACAAACGTGACCCAACTTCTTGCCCCTCGTGACAAATAACCAATCTGAAAAAGTTGGAAACATTATTTTTTGGTTACTTTTTGAACTAAAGGTTAACTCATTATCCAAATAATAGCAAGATTGGTTATATTGTGCAAACAGCTTGGGGCCTAAGTCAAAATTACTGTTGTAGTCACCGACGTGATCGAAGAATGGCCCATAGCCGTGCGTTCGAGCCCTGTGAGATTCAGCTTCTTGTAATTTCCCTGGACAGGAATTAAAAACCGCTTGGTTGTCCCGATTTACCCCTGCGATATTTGGAAAGCTGATCCCGGCTGCGATGGTCTCTCCGTCGAATGTATGTTTGCTGATAAGGGAAGCGCTGCTCCTGATCTGCTGCATCCCTTGAAATGCTGCTAAATGGTTGTATGTTATGGTTGCCACAGTGATCAGCGACCATTTGTGAAAGCGCTTAGAGACAAATAGTGTTAAGGCGCTGTATACACCTCTCTATTAAATTATTATATTATTAGCTGTAATAACCTAATTATAGTTGTTGATGATGGTCTTTTCACCTAGCAATAGAAGTGACACTCCTACCATCCCTAGCTAAAAGTTATAATCTAATTGTCTAATATCAGATAGACATCATGCATCTGAAGTAACCCGACATAGACAAAACGTTTGCGTCACAACCTTTTGTTACAACAAAGCACGTAAAAGGAAACATATTGAAAATCTTAAATACCTTATAGTATTATTTAGGATTTCAATTAGATCCCTCTCACCGTAAAAGAAAAACCCATTCGTCAGACGTAAAAGCAATACATCTCGAGAAACTTCAAATTTTGTGAAGAAATAGCACCCTATTTTGTGATCAATCATTCGTATTTGTCCTAATTGTAGCCATTTCGCATATGTTGCTATTTCTTCCTGGGGGTGGTGTGTGGGGACAAATTCCTTGAACCGCGGTTATTTTTCTCCTACCCCCCCCCCCCCCCCATCCCGCTGCTGGCCACGTATCTCAAAAAATTATTACGGATCATTTGCAATCTTTGGAAAAGTAAAAATCCGACATATAACACGTTTGTATCATAACTTTTGTTTACAGCAAGTACAAAGGAAAGAAATGAAAATCTTAAATGTGTTATAATATTAATAGGTTTCATTCCTCCTCCCTTCCCCCAGTTTGACATGTAAATGTCTATTCAAACGTTCCGATTAATTGGACATTGATTTATGATAATAACACACATTACAAACACCCTATTGAAAGAAAATCCACATTCGCCAGATGTAAAGAGAATAATCTCGAATAATCCGACATTTTGTTGCGAAAAAAAATAAGCACCCTATTTTGTACAGATCATTTCGATATTTGTCCTAAATTTCTTCGCTATTTTTTGTTTAAATTTTATTTGCATTTTTTTCACCAAGATAGACTCTAATCATCATTTTTCTTATCCTGGCAACGTCTTAATCACTTATGATATACTATAACTAAACGATTAATCGTTTATATTATAACCCCTACCACCCTAATACCGTTTCTTCGCTACTATTTCATTTAGCATTTTTATACCCTTTCACGTTTTACGCCAACCACCCATCACCGGGCAGAAAGATAATTTTACAACAGCCCATTTGGGGGTATCCAAAGATATATACTAACCATACTGAGGTCAAATTTCGTATATCTTTCTGGGCTTGGTCCAACCTTTTCTAAGCTACTTTTTGAACAGTGGGTCCCAGCCTACTCTGTGATATTATAACCCACTAACTCACTATACAACAGTAGTCTATGGAAAATGGCATTTTGAGCAGTTTCCGTCACATTTAAAACTCTCACGAAGAAATAGAACAATATCAAGTACAATAAATCACCAAATAACCAATTTTTCAACATATTGTGACCAGATTTTTTTTTTAGAAACACAACTCGTAGCACGTCCGATTGCTCGATATCAGCACAAGATGCTCGAAGAAAACATACCAGTCTACCCAACGTCATCAGGAAATTCCACCAACCACTTTCTTAATGCTTGTCAATGACATTTTAAAGCAGTTTTTTTTTTCAGATGCCATGCCAGAAAGTAGTCCACCTAAGATTTTTGATCCCTACGCATCCAGGTTAGTAGATATAACCTACAACTTATTTGTTTAGACAAAATACCGTTTATCTATTAAGACATGCAATGCTAAGCACATTCTGTGCTCTCCACAAAACCCATGTAATACTGCCAGTAGATGTATCCATACCTTGTTTTGTGGAATAGATTGAAAAGTCTTAAAACTGAACATGTTTTTTAAAACCGTATATGTAAATTTAGTACTTATTCGTAAATACAGCCGTCTCAAAAATGGTGGGCAATCCAAAAAAACAAACATTCAAATAGTTATTCTTACTTAAATGAGTATTAAAGAACAACGATTGTGCTTTCAATAGTGTTTATTTCATCTTCTTTACTTTGTCAATTCAGAGATATAATATACGTTAGAGCGATACAACCAATACCTGATTTTGTGCCACTTTATTAATGGGCATAGTTGTTTCCGAGGACTGTGCCAGCTTGTCTTGAATGCGCACAAGATTTGCTACTTGGGCAAACGAAAAAAAAAAACTATTAACACTTAACTGCATAAGGGGGGGGTGTTCCTAGGGACCCATTTTTTGTTTGTTCAGCTCGGGCGATTTTTTAACGTGCAATATATTTTGTTTATAAAATTTTTGTATTTGTCTAACTTGTATTTTGCGCTTTCATTCATTGATTGGTGCAAAAAAAAATCCAAATCCATGGCGTCGTTTTTTGCGTTTATTAGCATGGTCCCTAGGACCCCCCCCTTAAGCACTAATGGAATACCCATGACAAAAAAGAAAAAATCTATTATAGTTACGGTGATTCTGATTTTCATAATGCACACTAGTGCATAAACAAAGTAAAATAATAATTAAAACAATCTTGGGAAGTATAGGTAGCATGGAGCCATAATATTTTATATCATCATGTAGCGTTTACTGTAGGAAACCTATGGAAAATTATAAAGTAACCTTAAAAATATAAAAGGGCATGAGACATTTATGTTGGTGCTTACACTTAAGTGCCAAAGGTTTTTTCACTCCCGTTGTGGCCCAAGGGGGGGGGGGGGGGTGTTCCATGGGACCCCCCCCCTCAGGAAACCACTTTCCCGAGGAATTTTTGCACGAAAAAATTTATACCACATGTTAAGGGTCATAATACCAACCCCCAATCAGCAATACAAAATGAGATTTTTTTATTTTGGGTGCAAATTAGGGCAAAGACATTGTTTTCAAAACACGCGAAAATTGGGCAAAAGACGGAAAATTTCAACGAGCCTTGTGCTTACATCAACATTTTAAAAAACTTATTTTATGTTGATACTTAATCTAGAAGACCCCAATTATTATAGTTATACCAAAAGACCCAGCAGTTTTAGGGAATCCTGTATTTTTTACGGGTTGTTGCAAAATACCCGTCATTTCCCTAGAGTTTGTACAGTAACGGTTTGGCACGTACATGAATGGAAATTTTTGTTTTTCAGCACATACAGGTTAATTATTTAATGTTCCTAATCTTTTTACTTACATTTATTGTTGAACTTATATCAGCAAAACAAATTTGCTTTGGTTCTCGGTTTTCTTATTCTTATTTTTAAAAATATTCTCAAATGACTTCCGTTAGTGCCCAAGGGGGGGGTGGTTCCATGGGACCCCCACTAATTTATCTCCTAACGGCTTGGCCATTTTATTATTTTGGTATGAAAGAAGCGCTTTAAAATTCATACAATTACAACAAATTTCGCCCGCAAAAATCGCACGCGTAAAGCGGCCAGCGCGAAAACAAATTTTGGGGTCCCGAGGAACCCCCCCCCCTTGGTCACTTAGTGTTTTAATACAGTAAATATAGTTCCATTCCGTCACCATTAAAGCAATCAGCACTAGTCTAGATGAAGCAATGCCGTAGAAAATCAGAAACAATTAGTGTCCCTTTTTCGCACATTTTGACGCAACAGTTAAAATTCAATGTTTTGCCCCTCAATTTGCTACTGACACGTTTCTTTCTTCTTCCGTTTTTATTTTCTTTATTGTTGATGTCTTTGAAGCCTTCTCACATGTGATGGATTTCATCCTAAAATTCCTTTAGGAACGTGGTTATATTAGGGGGTCCCTGAACCCCCCCCCCCCCCTTATGCACTAACGGAAGTGCAAACCCTTATGCAGTTAAGTGTTTAAAGTTACATAAAGGGAATTTTCCCGACGTATGCGTTGATATCACCACAATACGTTAATACTTTCTGTTCATAAATAATATACACATACAGATATTTATGCCAACGGTTTCCATAAATTAACCTTCGGAATAACATAACTTCGGATACCGAAACAAGCGGAACAATGACACATATGTTCGGATTAACGAACCTTATTGAATAACGCCTCCAAAGGTATAGGATTCCCGTGTTTGGATCAACGAACCTTCGGGATATCCGAACTTCGAATCAATCTCAAATAATGAACACAACCCATATGTACATTATGTCAAATCGTTGTGTGCATAAAAACTTTGGCTTCACTTTAATGTTAGGTGCTATAGCTTTCATGAAGACGGTCACGAGGGAAGTCACACTACACAGTATGGGATAGGGAAATCCACCATATGCAAACTACTCCAGGAGCCAAGAAAAGCACACTAAGAAAGGTATTTGCTGGATAAGAAGATTTCCCCCATGTCCAACTTACAACTCAGTTCCAACAACTTTATTTCAAATTGCCAGGAGTTTATTGACTACACATTCGTAATGAATATCAAAGTTTGTGTTTTTTCAAACAGATGTTATTCTCTAGATCACATATGTTTAATTCAATTGTCACGTTCCCTAATTATGGCAGGTAACGTGAGCTGACAAAGGGAAATAAGATGGAAACTTCAATGGAAATAGGAAGTACGTCGTATCCTGTTGGAAAAGGGCAACGTGATAACTTGATAAAACTTTTAATCATAACGTTGACACTATCTGCTTGTCATGGGATGCGTACCAGCCATGCATTTTTCCTAAACAACACCGATTTTACATTAAACTGGCATTTTGAATGTCTACAATTTTTCGGTTTTTTTTGAAAAGCCACGTCTTCCATTGACGTTATCTCGATTTCGGTCCATATACCACTCCTATTTATATCGTCTACTCCTTATACCTTTTAAACCTGTCTTTGATTTCTTTTCCAAACTCTTAGCAAAAACCGCTCCATCCTGCTGCCAAGTGAATGTCTGACTTGTTTTGGATCAGAAAGTGAATTTCGCACCCGTGAGATGACTATGGTTAATGCCTTTGACTGTACGGGCCCGCCGGCGACTGCCGCCTGTCGTCAGGCACATAATTGCAATTTTCAAGAGTGCACCCAACTTAGCCTGGGGATGTGAAATATGTGGCAGGGTCTTAATTCATATTGTCCTAATGCATGCTGTTCTTCAGTTTTTCGAAGACACTGCCAAGAGGAGAACGTCAGTTCAGATACATATCAATGTAATCTCCTGGATTTTTACAGCCGATAGTGTGGCCATACATTTTGTGCATGTTGATAGTCTGCTTCGAAAATACACTCGTCAGTAAGTAGTCGACTGTCAACTGGGGGGCAGTTGCATCGAGTTGAAATTGCTACCCAACCGTCCATGTACTCAAATGGGTTAGACTCCTTTTCTAAGGAGTAATTCTCGTCTTATTTGGTTTGGGTTAAAACATTTTTTGTAAATGCGAACGTCTTCTGGTGTATTCGCATTTATTAATTTTCAAGAGAAACTAATAACAATTGTGCACTATCGGTAAACCTTAAATGGCGCAGAGAGAATGAGATGTACTTTTCCATGGTATTGGGTATGCATTTTATATTACATTCTGTTTGGCTAATATATTGCATTATCAAATGTGCATCGCATCCCCTGAGATTGTGAAAGACTACAGGAATAATTATTGTTTCTGGATTCAGTCTGAGTTTTAAATTGCATGAATAATGCGCGGCTCCACGAAACTTTCCTGTTAGATGACAATGGTCTCGTACTTTGTCCAGATTTTCTCTTTGGTTTCCTTGGACACCTTTGTTTCCATGAGTTGATGGCATATGTAGCAATGTGTGGTATTATTGTAAGTTTGCCAGTCTTCAGGAGTCATCTGTATTGGCTGGGGGTTCTTACAAAACTCTTTTATTTGAGTTTGTTTGCTTAAGACTTTGCAGAAACATTCCTGGTGTATTAGGTCCTCTGTAAACAATGGGCTGTCCTACTGCTCCGTCAGATCTCACAGCGATGTAAGAAAAAACACATGCTTCGTGAATTTGTGTTCGTTGGGTATTGCTCTGAGTTGGATCTAAAGTAGGTCCCTCAATCTTCTTTATTATCGATTCAAAGTCTGCGTAGATTATAAAGGGAGCTTTCATTTGTCGGTGCCAGTTTTCAAATTTTAGTATGGATTTTTCCGGTTGAGGCATTTCTATTCTGATGGCTCGTTCACCATTGCCTCGACATTCTGGTTTGTGTTGTTCAAGCAAGTCTTCCCTTGTATAACCTTGCAGACAGCGTTCGCAGAAGTACTTACGTTCTTTGTGTTTTGTCTGATCGTAGAGTAAGCGGTTCAAGTCTTTAATCCAAGTGTAATGTATGTAAAGTCCATCTTTCTTCGATTCTTCAATGAGCATGAAATTAATTCTAGGTATTTCAGAAGGTTGCTTGCTTAACTGATGCACAATAACACAGTTTTTCCATCCAAAGACATTAATTGCAAAATTATTGTTTTCTCTACTTTTTGTATTTGACTGATGGGGATGGGGTGTCAATGTCGGAGAAATCGAGTCCCTCTTTTGTTGGATATTTTTAGGGTCTTACAGCATGTATTTTAACATGAAATAAGGCAGACCTAATGGCCCATCTCAGGCAGTTATCATCTTTGTTTTGTACATTGATAATAGCCTGTTTATCTTTTAGGCCTTTAGGCGAGTCAATATAAGACCCACCACGCAGTGGTTGGTAATTGGCGATATTTAACCATAGAGTTTCAATACGTTTTATAACCCAGTTAGAGCCATTCCTTTGTCATATATATATCCATTCTGCTTTTAATATCCTCAAATGGGCCATCAAGTTTAATCTCACTCTCATTAGTAATTGGAATTTGATTGTGGTATAATGTTGGAGCATCGCGTACCTCTGGGTCTTTATGCATAAGTACTTTAAGGCCTAATTGATATTTCAAACCTCCCAAATTTGTAAGCTCATTGGCTAGTACACGCTGAATTTTGGTTTTGATATCTTCCAAAAAGATAAATACATCCTTCTCTGTTTTATAACCTAGGGGAACATAAAGTTCATAACCTTTTCGAAAATTTGCAATTGTATATGGTGTTTGTCTGAATTCTAGAAAGGGAATTGTGCATCGTTGTGCCATTCCCCCCCCCCCCTTTACTCATCCATTGAGGGTGCTTGGTAAGTGGCAGGCACTGCTCTTTCGAGCATAAGACCTACCGAATGCAAAAAGTCAACACCATATTTTTTTTTAAAATTGACTTGGAATAAAACAAATTATTTTGTTTTGTTAACGGAACCCAGTGGTTATTGAATAAAACAAGCACACCTTTGTCAAATTTAAACTGCTGATTGATATCACCCTCAACTCCATGAAAGGCCTTGAATTCCTCAATACGTGCTTGCATATTATTTGCCGTATATTAGTTATATTTGTTTCTTTAAATGGCTTTTAATATCGCTCAGTCGCTAAATAATTTACTTTTCTTGTCACACAGCATGCATTTCCATTGAGGTAAAACTTGCATTCATAGGATATGACTTAGCATTTTGTTATAGACCCCATTCACGGCAGGTATCCATGCATGCAAATAATATAATACAGGTCATTCTATTGACCTAATACTCGTGCCCTACAAAAGAAAGTTTCTACCTATCAAGGTCATTCATTTATTTGTATTGGGCTTATTTACTACACATACACTGAATGTAGTTTTATTTTTTTAAATTTTAAATAAATGAACTGCAAAAACAGAGAGAAGCTTTTAATGCAATCAAATGGCGCGAACTAACATAATGCCAGATTTATACAATTACGAGCGTGGAGTATTTGAACACGCAGTTTGGCGAGGCATGTATAATTAACTTGAGTGAAGGTCGAAGGGTTTATTCACATTCAAGTTTAATAAAAAGGTTAAAACAAAACCCAAATGTTTTCCCTCGTTATGTTCGACCAACTGCACTTGTACAATCTAAGAAAAATCCAGCGCTAAGCTATTATGCGTTCGATATAGTTTAATAAATTCGAGTAAGTCAGCAACTAATTTATTAAAAAACCTCCTGATTGCGAAACTGCACTATGACCTGTATTTCAGAAATTTATTGAAGCATCCTTGTGGTACTACCCAAATCTTTTGTGTCGACTCAACAGCCTTGACATGCCTTATTTTGATAGTGAATTTCCGTCTGCCACGCAACCATGACAACGTATAGGATATAACTAAATGACTTACGGTAGTCTTGTTTGCATTAGCCATGAAATCTGTTGATTCATAGGTGATAACATATACCCAACAATTGCAATGCCTGCAACATACCACCACCATCTTTGTATGAATTTTGCTATGGAGAACACTACGTGTGCGGCTGTCAATGAGGTGAATTATAAACCAATTCCCTTTATTGCTATGCGAAGCCCTGTGGGCCGAATTATACCAGGGACCTTCTCACCGTGGCTCATGGCAGTAGGTTATATTTTGATATAAAGCGAAGCTAACACCTGGTCTTGATTTCAAACAACATATATGGAAGGAGGAAGTTATCACCTTTAAAGCTTTGTAAACTTGTATTTATAGTTAAATACCAAGGATAATGCCATTATCGTTGTTGTTTGGGTAATGCCATTATCTCACAGTGTGTAGGCAGAATAAAAAAAAATGGTGTATTAAACTTTAGGCTGATAATATTATCCCTAACAACAGAGCTGTGAAATCCCTAGCAACGAGGCTGATGCTATTATCCCTAGCAACAACGCTGGTAATATCCCTTGCAATGGAGCTGATGATATTATCCCTAGCATCAGAGCTGGTGATATCCTTAGCAACGGGGCTGATGGTATTGTCCTTAGTAATGGAGTTGATGGTATTGTCCTTAGCAACGGAGCTGATGGTATTAATCCTACCAATGTGGCTGATGGTATTGTCCTTAGCAACGGAGCTGATGGTATTAGCCTTAGCCGCGGAGCTAATAGTGTTAACCTTAGCAACGGGGCTGATGGCATTAGCCTTAACCGCGTAGCTAATAGTATTAGTCTTAGCAATAAAGCTGTTGGTCCCCCGCCAACCTGTTGGCGAAGGGGGACTATAGAAATGCTAGCCGTCCGTCCGTGTGTGTGTGTGTGTGTGCGTGCGTGCGTGCGTGCGTCCCACGCGATATCTTTGGAACTAAGGAAGTGTGGATGTCCATCTTCGCAACATAGATGTATCTCAAGTAGGCGGTGGGTGGGATACAAAGTGGGTCATGTAGCATGGGTCAAAGGTCAAATGCGGTCAAAAATAGGAAAAAAATGGAGTTAAATTGCTATAAACCATATCTGTTATGGTAGGATGATGAAACTCGGTGGGTGTGGTCAACATTCAGTGCCGATTTTTTTAAGGTCATTTGAAGGTCATGCGGGGTCATTGAAGGTCAAATCACTAAAAATGTGGTAGGAGGATGAAAATTGGTGGGTGTGGTCAACATTCAGTGCCAAAAAAAATTGAAGGTCATTTCAAGGTCATGTGGTGTCATTCAAGGTCAAATCACTAAACATGTGGTAGGAGGATGAAACTTGGTGGGAGTGGTCAACATTCAGTGCCAAACTTTTTAAGGTCATTAGAAGGTCAATCAAGGTCAAATCACTAAACATGTGGTAGCAGGATGAAACTTGGTTGGTGTGGTCAAAATTCAGTGCCAAAAAAAATTAATGGTCATTTCAAGGTCATGCAGGGTCACTCAAGGTCAAATCCTTGCACATGGTTGTATGGTCACCAAACCTAGTGAATATGGTCAACATTCAATGCCGAAATTTTTGAAGGTCATTTGAAGGTCACGTGGGGTCATTCAAGGTCAAATCACTAATCATGTGCTAGGAGGATGAAACTTGGTCAACAGTTCAGTGCCGGAAATTTTGAAGGTCATGTCAATGGAAGAGCCTCAGTGGTTCAAGAACCACTTATTTCCATTGAATCTTCCCTGAGATCTTATAGGGTGTGCAGAAAGTATCGTCCGCATCTGCATCCTAATACTGTGGCATGTATCCTTACTGGAGAAAATAACTGGGTATAACTGTATGCCTCATGGTAACAGGCTTGATATAGGCCTCAAACATATGCATGTTTTAAAAGCTATTGATACACACTCACTGAGTACCAAGCAAGCACGTATAAAGGTGACTTTTTAAGCTTCCCCAACCTCAGAGACTTTCAATATGGCGGCGAGAAGGACAAGAAGATCAAGAAAAGCAGTGAAGAAGAGAGAAAACTTGCAACAAAGTGGAAGGCAGAAGGCCAAACAAATAAGTAAATTGCTATCTAAGCTTCTAAACATGTCTAATAGGTTGGTGCAACCACGCTGGTGAAAGTCGACTCTTATTTGGCGGCATGGATCCCAAAGGCCATTGAGCTTTAAGGGGACAATGCTTTTTAAGTACAATGAACCCAAGTGCATTAAAAATGAGCCAAATGTATTGAAATGAAATGTTATAAGTAAATATTTCATATTCATAAAAAATAAGTTGGTTTGTGTTTATGTTTACTCTCTAAGATTTAAGGGGAGGACAGTACTTTCTGTACACCCTAAAAAATTATGTTGCTTGTTCTTTAGCTACTGCACTAGGCGGTGGACCTTTGTGGTTCGAGACCCGCCTTGTTTAATTTGCTGTTCTTATTATAACACACATTGAAAGTTTCCATAGCTGCCACAGTATATTTCTCCCCAGCCTTATAACAATTGCACTTTAATCTGGTGGCATTCAGTGTTTTTTTACAGATCACTAGGCTGTATTAGCACTTGCCTGCCCTGTATGGGAAAGATCAACCCATGTCAAGAAGCTTGATTCAGCGTTAAATGCCTCCTGCCGGCTTATCACAGGATGCCTCCGTCCAACACCAACGGAAAACTTATACATCCTAGCAGGAATTGCTCCACCAGAAATCCGTCGTAGCGTAGCGAGCATGCAAGAGCGTAGCTACTAAGTATCTAATGTGAAGCACCCTATGTCTGGACAGATACCTGCTGCCAACCGCCTTAAATCCAGAGAGAGTTTCTTAAGCAAAGTCCAACCTCTTGAAACAGTCTCTAAGGAGGTCAAGAGAGTCGCCTTGTGGAAAGAAAGACTTGCCATCAACCAAGTAACATCTATCGGTATTGAACCTGGTGAGCATCTCCCACCTGGAACTGACTCCCCATGGGCTGAATGGCGATGCCTCAACAGATTGAGAACCAGAACTGGCCGATCTAAGGTTCCTTGCAGAAGTGGGGCTATCTGGAAGCAGATCAGGATACTACCTGTGGTTGTGGAACAGCACCACAGACAATGGAACATCTCTTGGTCTGCCCATTGCTGGAGCAACAATGCACAAACAAGGACCTTGCGGAATTCAGTGAAGCAGCCAGACGTTGTACCCATCTCTGGCTGGATCATATTTGAAAACCACAGTGTTTGGACACGATAAGAAGAAGACTAGGCTGTAATTTAGCTGAAATATCAGAATTGGTTTGCGAAATTGAGTTTGGAGGATTGGTGGTCTAGGGGTGTTTTTGGGGTAAGAAATTGGTTAAAATCGGCTCAAATAAGGGTTTCGCGAGATTGTTCTGTCCTGGCGCCCCCACTTACTATACTACTAAGCGTGTTGAGTAAGAAGTAGGGTCAAGATTTACTCAGCATATCGTGTTACTCCTTACCCAAGCTGTGAAATACATGTTGAGTAAATCAGTTTTAAAGTCTGACTCAACTTTGCGTTTCAGCGTACTTTGACATCAGGAATTATACCGCGCTGATTCTGATCTTAAGCAACGTTGACAACTGACAGACACGTGCAGCCCGAGAATTGCGACGATGACGTACTTTTCACTGTCAGCTCTCTTGACAAGCTGGGGTGTAGCGGAAATGTTGCCCATTCTTTATGATGTAGTAAATGGTACAACTCGTTTGTTTCCTATGCTTAAGGAGTTTGTACTATATGTGCTACTAAGCAGTGGTGACAACAGGATCAATTTTTGAGGGGGGGGGGGGAGAAATGTTTTAGGGTCAAGGCGCGAGAACGCTCAACAATTTGCAATTTTAAAATAGACAATAATGAATTTGCTTTTAACTGTAATTTGACAGTTATCCATCACTTTTGACAAAAGGTTGAGCTCAAGTTTGAGAGCAAAACTGGGGGAAAGGAAAATGGTTTGGGGGAAATCCTCTTACCCCCCCCAGTCGCCGCCCATGTTACTAAGATATGTTCTGCAGATACAAAATTTTAATTTGTATTTAAAAATAGCAATAATACCAAAGTTAAGTAAATCTTGCTGGCGTCCTTTAGATGTGCAAAGGAATATTACATAAATCAGGTCAAAAATATCTGGAGGTTTCTGATGAGTACATATTTTGCTTTACTTGCATCCAAATTGAGTAAAAATAATGTTACATACCAGTTGGGCAACAGTGTGCTCAACCAGTTGAGTCAACCTCTACTAAAACACGGTACAAAAAGTACAAAATATTACTCCTTGTGGGTTTGGTAAAGTTTTACTACCTTGTTGAGAACGAAAGGGCACAACTGAACTGTTGAGTTTACTCAACAACTGTTGTGTCAAATATTGTCGCTTTTACAGAGTAAAATGTTTATTGTTCCCGTAAAACTGCTACCCAACCTTTGTTGAGTCAAGTTTACTCAACAAATGAGCTACTTAAAAGTACCAAAGGGAGTAAAAATTACTCGGGTTTAGTAAAACATTTAAAGTGTACACCTAAAATGCGCATTTTACTGTGAGCTTAAAATATACATAATCAGTGGTACTTTAGCTAATGTTTATAGTTTTTTTTGTGCATTTCTCCCATATCAGCTGTGGTTAGCACATCTTCAAAGGAGAACGTCCTAATTGCTTATAAGTTATAAACTATATTTTGAAATTAGCTGGTACTCCCAAATCCCTAAACCTGGGAAGAACATTATGGTATTTGGAATTAGTTGGATGAAAATCACATCATTCTTAATCATTTTCCCCAGGATGATATTGATATCAGCTTGTAGGACATAAGATAGGACATTTAGATAGGAATAATTATACCTTATTTTAATCCAACGACGTTCTCTGTGTGTTGGTACATGTTTTAGCACAACTGGAACATTTACAAATTTAGATCCCTCCATAAATCTTATCCCTCTTATATTTGCTATATAGTTGATTGTGCAGATAAGATTCTTTGAGTTCAGCCCCTCAAGTTAGGCAAAAAAATTGTTGTATTGGAGTAACCCGCCCGACCCTAATTTTGAAAATCAAGCCCTGTACAAAAGTATACCTACCCTAATTCTTTTTATTGATTTTCAAAAATCTTATTTTTCAAGTTGTTTTTACCATGATTTTATCCGATTTTCTCAATATTTTTTGTGTTTTTGTGTTCTTGTGTAACTTTGGCAACTTCTCTTTAAGATTTTCAATAATAAAAGTCAAAAGTATCAATATTAATAACATTACATAGACTATGTGTGATGATTTGATGTAGTAATGCATTATTTAAAAAAAATCCGCCCGCCCTACCCTATTTTGCACTGGCCCGTTATTCCAATACAACAATTTTTTTTTGGCCTTACCCTACAAATTGTTAGCCACTTTTAACACAAAATGCCTACAATTTACATCGTTTGTGAAATCCAAACCAGTCTATATATTTATTACGAGGGGACAGGTTGAGCTGGCCTTAATATGCCTTTAAAATCACTGCTTTGCTGCACATTAAGTTTAAGTTTAGTTTTGAAAGTACGAGCAAGAGAACAACGCAAATGCTAGACATGGAAAATACATGTAAAGACATTTCATATCGGGGATTTTCATACAATCGATGGATGTGACTGCACCAGAAGCAGTGCATTGTACTGAAAAAAGGTTACAGATGAGAAAAACACGTGCAGCTAAATACATAAAAGCGGAGAAGTGGAACATTTTATTACCTGGTAGTCTAGCAGTATTACCATACGAACTTGCAAATATGACCTGATGATTTCAAATTTTGATGAAGCACTATTAAAACATTTTAAGGACATTTTAAAGTCCTTGGGGCATAACAAAACCTTTGACTGATATTCTAACACAATATGGTATACTATTTTGAAATTATTTGATCCTCAATTTCTATGTTTTAAAACAGTACAAAAACAGTGGCAATTTAATTTACCATCTATGGCCAAACGATCAAATGAGCCAAAGGATTATAGTTCAACATACGAGATGTAATTTGACATTTGACACACTTCCTTCTTATCACTCTGAGGTTTTGCTTAAAACAGTGTTTAGGCCTATTTTTTTGCAATAAGATATCATCTTGTCGTCTTTTAGTTGAAAGGTGTGTAAAATAGATTCATCCGAAAAGATCATTGAGAATCACAAAAATTTACACATTTTTCATCATTTGTAATTTGTAAATCATGTACATGTAATGTTCATAAATATATCAAGAAGAAATCCTGAAAAAATGAAATGTATACAATTTATCTTTTAGATATTGTACTTATTTAGTGTTTAAAGAGCACACGTTGATGGTGTCATGGCAAAATAAATAAAATAAACGACTTAACCTTTGACATTTGTTCTTTAACCCTCGTCCACCGAAGGGTTTTTCTACATATACTGCATTCACGACCAAGGGGGTGGTTACCACCCCCAGTTTTTTATCGTAATTTAGGGACAAAAACATCATCTTGTTTGGTATCAGTGTGTAGTTACATATTCCTTTTCTTCAAATAAAGTTCAAACATATCAGGTTTTAACAATGTGACGTCACAGTGACGTCATAACAGAGCTTATTTATAACGTTGTTTGTAAGCGAATCTCCAAAATCCAGGAATTTTCGACCATTTTCGCCATTCATGCAAGCAAATTGTTTTCCTTTGGGGGGGGATTTATTTGACAATGATGGGTGCCAAAGTAAGCATACACATGTTATTACTTTAAAAAATAAGAAAAAAATACAAATATTGTCGGTATTTGCTTACAGAATGTGGCAACCACCCACTTCGGACACCCTGACCTCCCTGAAGGTTGTACCTCAATTTTTTCCGCTAAAATGACCGCAAAGGGTGAACTTACAATTACATAAAAGCCTTATAGATCATATTCGTTTGCGTTTTTGTGGGACAGGGAATGATCCGTTAGGGGTGCCCCCCCTGGTCGGACAAGGATTAAATGTGCAACGTGAGATTTCACAAAACAGGTTTCCCTAAAAATGTTACAATTCTGATTTTTGCACTAATGTAAAGATTTCTATCAAAAAATGTCCCCACATAAAAGGGTTAAGCTGAAAAATATTTCTTTAGTACAAAAAATATGAATTTTCTAAATTCCTATAGGAGCAAATACTAAATTCAGCCTATGTTTTATATTGCAATTAAGCAAATGAAAATGTCCTCTTGTTTTCACTTTCAAGGCATTTCTGTAACCAAAGACAAGGTAAGAAATCTATATGTTGAAATCACAACATATGACACAATATAAGGTGCACCTTTAAATGACTGTCATTTATGAATATAAACAAGTGTTCTGAGTTGCTGAGAAGTTTGTCTTTAAATGCAATAAAGTTCAAACATACAGGCGCATAGACTAATTCTCACCTCGACTCCTATCGAAAAGGTGGCAAATAGCGACACGACCTAACGGGACATGATATTTGTGAAGTTTTGAAAAGAAAAAACTGCAACAAATTGTATGTGTGTAGTATGTATGTAGGTATGTATGTATGTATGTAGTAGTAGTAATATAATATTATGTGGTGTGAGTTCTTAAGTTTAAATGAACAACATAGTGGGGTTGATGAGTTGTGTAAACATTGTGGGGGTTGGTTGTAAACATTGTGGGGTGAGTTAGTTAACGGAATAAAAACCCTCAACCTAGTTTGAGGTTTATTCCGTTACACAAAAATAATAAGTAATTAAAAATTAAAAAAAAAAAAAAAAAAACTCTTACCCAAAATGTGAAATTAAAAAAAAACCGGAATAAACCTAAACACTAGAGTATTGAGGTTTATTCCGTAAAAACATAATAGAAGATTAAAAAAAATAAAAAAATTATGGGGGTGAAGTTGTTGAGTTTAAACAATTTTATTAGAATAAAAAAATAAAAAAAAAGAGAAAAAAAACCTACCCTCCCCAACCCCAAAGACTAAAAAAAATTGATTAAAAGGTTATCGTAAAAAAATATAGACGATAAAAAAAATAACAAATAAAAACAATTATTGTGGGGTAGTTTAAAAAAATTTTATTAGAAGACTAAAAAAAAATAAAAAAAAAGATTAAAAAAAAAATTACCCTCCCCAACCCCAAAGACCTAAAAAAAAAAAAAATTTAGAGGGGTTTTTTTTTTTTTTTAAAAAAAAAAAAAAATGACCTCCCCAACCCCAAAGACTAAAAAAAAAAAAAATATTAGAGACTAAAAAAAAAAAAAAAAAAAAAAAAGGACATAAACAAAAAACACAAAACAAACCTTACCCTCCCCAACACCCCAGTAATTGAAGTTTAATTTCCGTAAAAGAATATTTGAAGACTAATAAAAAAAAAGTGTATTGGCCAACATACTATTTATTGCTAGTATCAGTTGCGCATATTATTGTGAACCAACATCTCATGGACATGGCGTTTTTATGATAATTAGCCTAAATACGCATTTCGGGCGTATTCAAAAGTGTTTGCCTTAAATTCCATATGTCTTGGGTATTTTGTTGTGGTGACATTTAGTGACTTTGTGCAATACCTCATTGTGAAAAGTGGACGGCGGCATCTTTAGTGCATAGTCATAATTGCTGCTGATCTGCACCCCGCGGCCATTTTGTTTTGCGTCATCTACTGATGTAGGATGTTAAACCCTGTAATATGGCGTCGTCGGGAAGATCTTTTGCTAGCATTTCATTACATCACAACACTGGTAGTCTTGCTGCCTGTATCTGGTTAAGCGGGTAGTGTATATCCAACGATATTTTCTCCTCCCGATGGTTTCCCAAAACACAGCATCCCGGTAAGGTTTCTAGGCTTTGAAAAACATTGTCAGCTTAGTATTGTGATTTTTTCAATATTAGCGTGAGTAATCACCATATTTTCCATGAACTACAGACAGGGTTTTATCAATCCACTTAGAGGTCTGGACTCAACTATAGTGTTAAGATGTTTACTAACCCAGTTGGAAATCTAAGCATATGAACTGAAGGAGTTTACTCTCGATCAGGTGAATAAAAGTTAAGAAGTTGCCTCGTGACTCCAGCTTACATAAATATACCATGTGCCAACCGGCCTTATACTGTATAATACTTGGTGGAGAGTGGAAGTGCAACCCAGTGGACAGGGCCATGGAGGACTCAACATGGGGTGATCATTGTAACCAAGCTTTCCGTTCCAATGCCCGCAAGTTGACAGGCGGGATTGTGGAGCGTGGTTCCAATACAGGTGTGCCAATGTAAGGATAGTGAAATTATATAAAAGTAAGAGAAGGTGGTAAATCATGGTACTGCATTGGAATACAGATAGTCAAAAAAGAAAGAAGACTAGAAAGACTAAGACTTATATCAAATCTAACATGAAAAATATTTAGCCAAAAAAAAAAAATAAACTCAGAATTCTGTTATTTAAATTTCAAAGCGTTAAGGTATAAAGCAGTGGATGTTGCCTCTCTTACCGATATGTACAGCCCTGATGTCATCTGCGCCACAGAAACATGGCTGAATAGCGACATTAATAGCTACGAAATATTCTCGACTCGTACGTAGTCTTTAAGCGTGACGCATGACGACAGGAGGGGTGGTGTGTTGCAGTATCAAGAAGAAACTACCACTATTGTCGGTATTTGTCTTACAGAATGTGCGCAACCACCCACTTCGGACAACCCTGACCTCCCTGAATTGGTTGTACCTCAATTTTTTCCGCTAAATGACTGCAAAGGGTGAACTTACAGATTACATAAAATCCTTATGATCATATTCGTTTGCGTTTTTGTGTAAGCAGGGAATGATCCGTTATGGGGTGCCCCCCCCTGGTCGGACACGATTAAATGTGCAACTTGAGATTTCACAAAACTGTTTCCATAAAACTGGTTACAATTTTTTTCTGATTTGTGCACTAAGGTAAAGATTTTATCAAAAAATGTCCCCACCAAAAAGGGTTAGCTGAAAAATATTTCTTTAAAGTACAAACATATGAATTTTTAAATTCCTATCGGAGCATAATCCTAAATTCAGCCTATTTGTTTTTATATTGCAATTAAGCAAATGAAAATGTCCTCATTGTTTTCACTTTCAAGGCATTTCTGTAACACGAACAAGGTCAGAAATCTATATGTTGAAATCACAACATATGACACAATTATAAAGGTGCACCTTTAAATATGGCTGTCATTTTAGAATACAACATGTTGATGTTGCCATGAGAAAGTTTCTTTAAAATGCATAAAGTTTCGCAAACATACGGCGCATAGACTAATTCCACCGCATCGACTCTCTATCGAAAAGGTGGCAAATAGCGACACTACTACGCATGATTTTTGTTAAGTGAAAAGAAAACTGCAACAAATTGTATGTATGTTGTAGTATGTATGTATGTAATGTTATGTATGTACGTACATATAATACATTGGTGGGGTGAGTTCTTAAAGTTTAAATGAACATAAGTGGGGTGAGTGTACATTTGGTGAAGTGTAACCTTGTATAGGGGTGAGTGTACGGAATAAACCTCAACACTAGTATTGAGTTTATTCCGTAAAAGAATCTTTGAAGACTAAAAAAAAAAAAAAAAAAAAAAAAAAACCTTAACCCTCCCCAACCCCCCAAAGACTTAAAACTAGCCGAGACTTCAATATTATTTTTGGCGAATATCGGTAAAGTTTCTTGCGGAAAAATCTCTGACCATCTAAAGATTTCAAAGCCTCCTCTGTCCATCCTATAACAATCCTAGTATTTTATATTCCTTCCTCACGACCCCTACATGCTGAGGAAATTAGTGAGCTAACATCTAAGCGAAAGAACAGTTATATCAGCGGTTCTGATGACATCAGCAATAATTGCTTAGCCACATCATCCTCCCAATTAGTCAAGTCATCGCCCCTATATTTAATCTTTCCCCTTCACGGGTACTGTTCCATCTCTACTTAAAGTAGCTGTGTTATCCCCTATTTTCAAGGCTGGTGATAAGCAACGATTCACCAACTAACACAGGCCTATAGTATTCTACCACTATATCCACTTCTTGAAAAATTTTTTGCCCGTAAATTTTTTAATTTCGCGTCGAGCATCCTAATAATTCTGACTCCACACAAAGTTCGGGTTTAAGGCCTAAAAACGATCAACGGCATTGCATTATGAGGGGCTTTATTGTTTTAATAACTGACAACTTTGAACAAAAAAACTACACAAGCAGTTGGTATCTTTCTTGATTTAAGTAAGCCTTTGATACCATAAATCCAACATTCTTTTGCACAACTTAACAACTATGGTTAATCAGAGGCCCTTGCCAACCAATTGGATCAGAAGTTATCCTTCTGGTAGACGTCAACGCATCCTCCTTCAACCACCTTGTCAGCTTTGCTCCATCCGAACGTGTGGACTTCCACAGGGCTCGATCCTAGGACCATTACTCTTTTTTAATTATACATTAATGACCTCCCACTCTTCTCTAAAACTACCAACTTTATTTTATTTGCACACGATTATACTATATTCTTCTTTTTCATTCAATCCTGACCCTAAAACTTTAGAATTAATAATAATGATGAACTTAATAAAATGTCTATTGGTTTAAATTTAAATAATTGTCTCTGAATATTAAAAAGACAAATTACATGATGTTTCAAAATATTAAGCTCTAGCATACACCTAACATCAAAATCGATATTAAAATTGATAACAATCTAATCCAACAGGTTGATACAACTAAATTCCTAGGCCTTTTAATTGATTAAAATTTATCTTGGCGGTTTCTCACACTCTACATGTTTCTAAATTTGTCTCCAAATACAATGGATCATCCGCAAAAAGTCCGCCCATTTCTTCCTCAAGATTCCTTAAAACCTCTATAATTCCTCTTGTCCTCCCTATTTGTCTTATGCTGCTATGATCTGGTGTGATCCTCCTAAACAACACTAATCTTGATTCTTTATTTCTCCTTCAAAAGAAGGTTATAACGACGGACGTGTACCAATTCTTTGTGGCTTGATCACACCGATCCTTTGTTCTCCTCCTTGTCACAACTTTGAAAATCATGATATTTACCAAGCTTCAATTGGTAACCTTCATGTATCAGTTCCATCAAGGGCTTCTCCCTGAGGATCTTCTCGATGATGACTTTTTTAACATCGATTCTATTCTCATCATTATAACACCAGATATAGGGATGTAAGCCCCTCCTCACGCTACGAATCCTGTCCTTGCCAGCAACACTTCTAAACTCAAGGACCCTTGCTCTGGAATCTTCTTTTCGCAATGACTCTAAATCTTCTTCCTCTCTCCCTGCCTTCAAATCGAGAATGAAGAAGGGACATCATCATATCTATAACTCTGCTGTAAGCTGATAACGGTCACTTTTTTCTTGACTTTGGCTTTTTTTTCTTTTCCTTCATGAATTGTCCTATTATTTCCCTCCCCGGTCCGTCTTACTTCATTTCTCTTTTAGTCTGTTCTTCCCCTCCGTCCTTCCTTTGTCTTTCTTTATTGTCTTTCTCTCTCTATCCTTCCCCGTGCTTTTTTTCCTCCTCTAAACCTTTTTCTCCTTTATGCCCTCGTCTGGCCTTTCTGTCCTTTCACTCCCTTCCTTCCTTCCTTCCTTCCTCCCTCCTTCCCTCCTTCCCTCCCTCACTTCCTTCCTTCTTTCCTGTCCTTCTCTCCGTCCCTCCTCCCTTGCTTCCTAGTTAGACGTTTGTTTTGTCCTGTTTTTGTCTTGTCTTTTTTATGTGACATGTATCTTGTGATATTGATATTTTGCATAATTGTAAAGAATTAAAAGAGGCCACTGCAACACCTCACGGCGCCCTGCTTTTAGCAGTGACCTCGATTTTCACATTCACCAGTTTCCTTTATGTTCTATTATGCATGCTTGTTTAAATTATTTTGCTGTTTGTACATTTCTTTATCAATATTGAATTATACTCTGTATTGCATGTTTTCTTGTCGGTCTGCTGTCTGCTGAATCAAAGAAAATTGATTGAAATTGATTGAAAAAAAACCGGAATAAACCTCAACACTAGAATTGATGTTTATTCCGTAAAAAAATATAGAAGATTTAAAAAAATAAAAAACTAAAAAAAATTATTGGGGGTGGTTTAAACAATTTTATTAGAAGACTAAAAAAAATAAAAAAATAAACAAAAGAGAAAAAAAAAAACCTTACCCTCCCCAACCCGGGCCCAAAGACCTAAAAAAAATGTATTAAAGTTTATTCCGTAAAAAAAATAATTAGAAGATTTAAAAAAAATAAAAAAATAAAAACAAGTATTTGTGGGGTTAGTTTAAAAATTTTATTAGAAGCTAAAAAAAAATAATAAAAAAAAATATTAAAACAAAAATTACCTCCCACCCCCCAAAGACTAAAAAAAAAAAATATTATAAACTAAAAAAAAAAAAAAACCTAAAAAAAAAAAAAAAAAATTACCCTTCCCCGACCCCAAGACTCAAAAAAAAAAAAAAAACAAATTATTAGAAGACAACAAAAAAAAAAAAAAAAGACTAAATAAAACAAAAAAACAAAAAAACAAACCTTCCCTCCCCCAACACCCCAAAGTATTGAGTTTATTCCGTAAAATAATATTTGAAGACTAATAAAAAAAATTGTCTTGCCCAAATTTATTTAAATTGCCTAGATATCAGTTGCGGCATATTTTGAATGAAAAACTCTCATTGGCCATGGCGTTTTAATGATATTCGCCTAAATAAGCAATTTCGGGCGCTATTTCAAAGTTGTTTGCCCTTAAATCATACTTGTCGGTTTGGTGGTATTATCTTGTGGTGACATTAGTGGCTTTTGTGCAAATCCCAGATCCATCTTGTGACAAGTGGAACGGCCTGCCATCTTTAGTGCATATTTTTCATAATTGCTGCCTGCTGAATTCGCACCCCGCGGCCATTTTGTTTTTGCGTCATCTACTGATTAGGATGTTAAACCTTGTAATATGCGTCTTCGAGGAGATCTTTGCTAGCATATTCACACACACACGGATTTCTTTGCTGACCTTTCAATCTATATTCCATCACCATTTTTCTCCTCCCTATGTTCTACTAACCAACACCAAGCATCCCGGTAAGGTTTTCAGGCTTTGAAAACATTGGCAGCATTTATATTGAATATTTTTTTCAATATTAGCGTGAGTAATCACCATATTTTCAGTAAACTCAAGACAGGTTTTTATCAAACCACTTATAGGTTCTGGACTCACTATAGTGTTAATTATTTAGCTCAGTTTCAGTTTTATACACACCACATCTTCCGGAAAAATACCATTATATAGCAATACCGCTATAAAAAATAATCGATATAATTGAATTGATCAATGTCAAATTGACGTGTGCATATATATACATATGTTACACCTACACACAATATACCCCATATATATTAATATATATATAATCTATTATATACATTACAGATACATCATACACACACTATACTTAGAAACAATACACCTACATATGCATACATATACACCCATATATACTATATATACATACAGATAGATAATATATATATACATATATAATAGATATAATTTAGAAAATAGTTAAGGCATTACTATCAATTTATTATATTACCTGGTAGAAAAAACTCTAGTACTGTATGGCATTGAGAAAAAGTTAAAGACCGATTATGAGCGGTTGTATAACTTACTAGAAAAGTTATAATAAGTGAGGAAGATGGGTGTGGGCGAGGCCATTAAGATCATAATATCTTTAATGGTTGACCGCCCACCCAGGGGAGTGGAACTTTTTATAAGCCAACGGTAACGATACAATAAAACAAGAACGTGAAAAGACCAAGACAAAGAGAGACAATGACCTAACAAGATACGGACAAAATAAGGATAACGAGAAGTGAATCTAATTGATACAGATATCATAAGGGAAGAACATAAGGGTAAGGTAAGGTAAATATGGCGGTGATGTTTTGTGTTATCCGTCCAGTATTATTAAACCGTATACGCAGACCGAACTAGGGCCTAATAACCGATAGGCCAGGAAAGTATTAATTGGATGGTTAATTCTAGTAGGTAAAGATCACGGAATAAAAAACAAAATAACAATTACTTTGAAGGAAAAAATAAATGATTAGTACTTTGAAGTTAGTTGATTTTTTAAATTAAAGTTTTGTTTTAAATATATTGGCATATCGTGCTTTTAGAATTTGGGTCAAGGGAATTCCAGATCCTAGGACCCGAAGTTTTTATTGAAATTTAGTTAAGTTCAATAGGTTTAATTGGAATAAAATTTGTTAGCATGTCTAGTGTTATAGGTTATGAATATCCTTATTTTATAGAAGAAATTATTAACGAGTTTGGAAGGTTATTATGAACATAGCGTACAATGAAGATTCGGTTTGAATTTATTTACAATCGACTATGTTAAGTGTTTTTAAACTTGTGGAATATGGCTTGTATAGTTAAATTGGTAGAACCAGTACAAATACGTATTGCTTGTTTTTGAAGTTTAAATAGTTTATCAAGGTTGGTTGGATTATTTGAGTTCCGGGGACAGTGGGATATGATCAAGTGTACTATTTGATGTAGCCCAACAATTTGCGATAAGAAATAAAGGAACTATAAGAGTGTTATATAATTCGAAACAGGACTGGGTGGTACTGTGTGTTTGAGTCCTTTTAAGAACACCATACTTGGGTTGGTTATCTTGGAAATTGATCTTTCCAATTCAGGATGTTGGTCAATTACAACACCGAGAAAAGTATGTTCGCTTGCATTGATTTTATTAGTATCATTTGTATATCTAATTTGGGATTTGTTGGAACTTTTTAGTGAAGTGAATATAATTTGGTTTTTAACGTTGAGTGAGAGCTTATTAGCTTTAAACCAGTTTGTGACATGACCATTTCACATTCACAAAGCGTTTACGGTGTTACTTCCTAAACCCAGTTTGGAAATCTAAGTATCTGAACTTGAATGAGTTTACTCTCGATCAGGTGAATAAAGTTAAGAAGTTGCCTCGTGACTCCAGCTTACATAAATATAAAACCTATGTGCCAACGGCCCTTCTACGGTATCATACTTGGTGGAGACGTGTAAGTCACCCAGGCAGGGCCCGTTGGCCGACTCTCACATGGGTGTGATCATTGTAACAGCTTTTTTCCTTTCCACTGCCCGCAAAGTTGACATGCCGGGATTGTGGGCGTGGTTCCATAAATCAGGTGTGCCAATGTAAGGATAGTGACTTCTAATCAATTAGAAAGGTGGTAAAATCATGTACTGCCATTGACTACAGATATCCAAGAAACGAAATCAGACTAGAAATACTAAGACTTAAATATCAAATCACCATGAAAATCTTTAGCCAAAAAAAAAAAAAAAAAACTCTGTTTAATTAACTTTCAAAGCGTTAAGGTATAAAGCAGTGGATGTTGCCTCTCTTCCGATAGGTACAGCCCTGAGTCATCCTGCGTCCACGAAACATGGCGATAGCGAATTATAGCTAACGAAATCTTCTCTGACCTCTTAACGTAGTCTTTAAGGGCGTGACGCATGACGACAGGATGTGGTGGTGTGTTTGCATGCTATCAAGAAAATCTGATGTGACAATACACATCAGATTGTGAGGTCATCTGGTTATAAGTTTCAGGTTAAGGGTCGGAACCTCTCATCTAGGGACCCTTTTCCAGAACCGAAAGACTCGGCAAGTCACAAAAGAGTTGATGAATTGGCTTCTTCAATTGGGCAACTAGGTAGCAAGATTAATACTCACCATGTCCTTGTTAATGGGGATTTTAATCTACCCATCATAAACTGCAATACTCATGCCTTTACTCAGTTGGTAAATGAGCCTACTCGTATTCTTGACCTTGTATAACAGCTCTTCAAATTACAAGCCATCTGTTGTTGATAGGGTAGCTGATAATCATTGGTTAGTGACAGCGAACAAAAAGCTGATATTTTGAAGTGTCTTCACCGTTGAACATGATGGTGATCTTCCAGATTTACCGGACAGTCCATATAAAAACATTTCCAATCTCACAATACCCAATGATGGGGTTTTGAAGCAGCTTAAAAACCTTGGTTTCTGAAACTTGCAGCTGAAGACATTGCTCCATATTTGACAGACATATTCCAAATGTCACTTGACTCCGGCAAAATCCCTACTATTTGGAAACAGGCAAACATCGCACCAGTCTTTACAAAAAGGTGACAGGTGTTGGCTGCCAACTACGCCCTGCTTCACTGACTGCATGTACAATACTTGAGCACATCATGCCACCTATTATGAAGCACGCTGAGGCTAATGTCATCGTTAATACAGCCAACCCGGTTTTAGAGCCCCTAATCCCCTGAAACACAGCTGCGTTTAACTGTAGACGATATCGCTAAACACCTTGATGAGGGGAAACTGGTGGAGATGGCCAATTTTTAGGTTTTTCCCAAGACCTTCAATAACGTGTCCCATAGCACGATGACTTTTCGTATACACTTACGAATGAAGAGGCCCCGCTCAATATACTATCATTATGAATGGTGACGTCATATTTGTGATACAGCTCGTGGAGATTTTAGAATTCTGGCATATGTTGTCCATGCCGTGTTCGAGATATTCTTTGACCTCAGGTGGTCAAAATTTATTGCGCAAATGATATGGGAAAATCCGGTATGGTCCTCGGCTATCGGAGCTGAAAACAAATTGAATAAGAACTTTCCTTGATGAATGTTGGTGTTGTTTTGCGTTAGTAACGTTTGCTCCATGCGTCAATCCCGGAAATTGAGGGTTTGAAAAAGTACTCCTAAATAATCGTAGACTATGCGCGATATAATGTGGCTAGTGAGATCTACTATGTTTGTCGGTATTACTTAATCATTCCTTAACACCCAGTGTCATCTTGCAAGGTGACATTCACATATAGTAATTGACATAGCAAATCTGCATTGATTATTCGGCAGTTTAACCAAATTTAATTGGCAATAGCATAGAAGTATCGCCGCTGGCATAATTATATGCTCAGAACTGTGTTTTTGATTCAGCATGCCCAGGGGTCAGTTAATTGCTCCGCGGTCCACGTCCGGTATGCGTGACATGCTACATGGTTAGCCGGTCTCGTTGGTGTACACGTTGTATTAGTGTTTTTCCGTGGCGCTATCTTAAAATTTCCGTTTCCATTGTTTGTTTTTATTTTATTTTGATAGTTTACCTAACGTGTTTATATGAGATCTGTACATCGATTTATTTTATCTTGGTATTGTAATCGAATTAGATAATAAACGATATATACCGCGAAACTAAGTTATATTTGAAGTTGTACTATTTGTGCAAAGCTGAGCTGGAGCGAACGTAACCAAGCAGGCGGCGGCCAGAAATCCCAAATTTAACGTCACCATTGGTGTACATGTAAACACGAAAGCTTGACGAAATTTTTGTTTTTTTGCCATACTAACTCTATTTGGCCCTTCCTGCCTCCCTGGAACATGTAAGTGTTTAGACATTAAATTATATCTACCATTCCCACATTCTTGCTACTTGCTTATCACTTAAAACCAGTTTAAAATTTACACGAGTTTTTTGTTTTTTAAATTGTTGGTGTTTGTTTAAAGCAATAGCATCTTTGAGTTGGGAAAATTTGTAGAACTTAGCGACATGAGCACCGTGTTTCCCAAACCACGCCCCCCCTTTTTTTGTGTTTTTTTTCCTATTGGAATCCTTATTAGGGGGAGTGAGGACAATAAAATCATCAAATGAATATCGTTTACTTTTTTGGTATATTATATTTTCATTCGGTGTGGATAACAAATCTAAAATTTAAAAGGGGGGCATTGACTCTGTTTGAGCTATAGAAGAATGTTCATTTAGAAAGTTTTGGCCAAAACTTGTACCGTGCGTTTTCCCCCTTAAAATATAATAATATAAAAAAAAAACATCGTTTTTTATGTTTTGAAACGATATGCGAATATGCAAATTTATGTACACGGCCTCAACAAAAACAGGGGGTAACCCACTTAAGTTTACAACAAGGCGAAATTACTCTAAAAATGCATTTTTCCGCTTTACATGCGTCAAGTTTAGATCGCAGCTTATCCAGCTTGCATATTGACGCACCAGAACAGCCAAAACCAGGCAATTGTGTCACGGTTCGCCACAGATGGGCTCTTGTTGACGTAGATATCTCTGAGGCTACCCACATACAACGCATATATTGGCCCAACGATGGTTTCCCCATCGGTAATCTTGGCATCGGCATTATGTGTGTGGCCTTTATTGGTCCCTTTATGGCTCTCCAAGGGCAATATTGGTATTCCGTTGGTAATCTTGGCATCGTTAACACGTGGCTATTGTCATATTGCTGCCAATAATGGTTTCCCATTGGCAGCTGTGGCATCGGCTTCATTCAAGCACCCCTTACTGGTCCAAGATTGGTGAAGACCTATGACCCAAGACAAGCAGCCAATATAGAGCCCATTATCGGCCCATTATTGACTTAAAAGCATTGATTGCTTAAAAATAGCAGGGCGAGAACTATATTATACCAGTTTCATAAAAATATTAATATGAGTAGCCGAATTATCTAATTAAAGTTATGTAAGAAATGCGCTTGAAAAAAAATCCCTTAAATATTGTTTGCTAAAAGAACATAGGGCCATCATTGGGCAGAACATTGGTTACAATTTGGTTCAATATTTGTAATAAAATTGGATTGCTTCAGCCCAAATTTTATTGGTCGATATATGAGTTGCAAAAATATTAGGGCAGAACGCAGTCGCGCCCTATTTTTAAAAACTTAAAGCTCGACCAATAAATATTGGGCGCAAAATCATCAATTTTATCATTATCATGCGTTGGATCCGATATTATCGCGTCTCGGTCACCTCAACGCATGATAATGGCCAATATTGGCCAATGAGCAAATATATTTTCCAATATTGTAGCCATATATGGCACTAAATAAATATTTGTCCAGTAGTGGACCCAGCATTGCAGTGCTATCTGGGTAGGTCTAAAAACGTTTTCCCGATGGCGAGGAGCGTGCGGTGTTTTTTGTGCACTGTTAAAAAGTTGTCCGTAACTTTTCGGAAAATTTCTGGCACGTTTTCCAGTCATTTTTAGGGTAATTTACAGAAATTTCTGTCAGTTACGAAATTTGACCGTAATTTACAGAATTTGTCTCATATTATGGAAACAATGTGTATTTTAACAGATTTTCCCGTAATTTGAATTACGGAACGCAAAAAAAAAAATTCCCGTCAATATTTGCTACCAGAAATTTTGGAATATTTCCGTAAATTACCATTTTTATGTTTTTTTTGTTTGTTTATTTTGGGTTTTATTGTTTTACTAAAACAGATTTCCGTAAATTACGAAAATCTGTTTTCTTAATTACGGAAATTTTTTAAC
The DNA here is from genome assembly GCA_023653785.1 of Ophioderma brevispina. Classification (NCBI taxonomy): domain Eukaryota; kingdom Metazoa; phylum Echinodermata; class Ophiuroidea; order Amphilepidida; family Ophiodermatidae; genus Ophioderma; species Ophioderma brevispina. The sequence continues at coordinate 86,900 of JAMKCH010008423.1, forward strand.
ATGTGCACGCTTTTGTAACTTAAGCGCAAATGGTGAACATTTTGAACGCGCGGACGACCCCTAAGACATTACCTTTAACAAAATTTGTAAATGCTACAGTTTTATACGGGCATGCACCCACTAAAATAAATGACCCCGACCTTAGAGTTAATACACTGTAATTTTACGTTTACCTATGACCACGATATCGTTTGAATAGGGTCATTTTCGTATGTCGGTGCATATTTACCCCGTATTTTAAGTGTCTACATTCCGCCAACAATAACGGTAACAATATACAATATATTGTAAAGAGGAATCCGATCAAAATACTAGAAAATATATGTATTTGGTTAGTGATGTGCAGAGTTGGGAGAGTATAGAGAATAAAATGCACTAACCACTACGTACCCCGTAATTTCATGCATACTTATCAAAAATCATGCGTATCACAATATTAGATTTTTAAATAAGAAATTTTGGTACCCTTCGCGCTCAATTTCGAAGTCCTCCTCGGTCATACTATTAAGAGGATTCCTAAATATTGACAGAAATTCGTAAAATTTACCCTAAAAATGTCTGGTTAAATACTGCTGATAAAATTCCGTAATTACGAGACTATTCTAATTATATAAAACAACCGTAGAAAATACGTACCCTCCGCCCGAATTCAAAAAGGACATTTTATCAGGGAGTTCATAAACTATCGGAAAATCGGTTTTATGTCAGTCGTCTCCCAGTGCGCTATAAACTTCAAAAGTATTGGTCAATCCAAAATTAATATTCCATCTATTTTAATCCTTTGTTTGCAAAGGAGTAAACTAGTAGTATAGGCTAGGTTGAAATTCGTGCTTCTTCAGAATGCAACCAATAGACCCTAATGCCTCGGACATTGCAGGAAAATCTTTGACAAAAATAAAGCCGGCGAGATTCTTCATAGCGTGAGCTGAAGAATTACAAGGTTCTAACGGACATTTTAGGTTTGTATGAGATAATCAGATTTGTTAAATTTACTGAAGGTAAATTTATAAATTTTGTTTATGTTTTCAACATATAATTTGTTTTAAAGCCCCACCACTCTGTAAATTGTTTTTCTTTTATATTGTTTTGGTTGAACTTAAAGGAGGATGCCCGATTTAAGAGATAAGTTTTCATCTTGATAGAATGGACTTCACCACAAAACTCCATCTCTAATTTTCGCGCCAATCCTTTTAATGTGAGACCTAAAACGTGATAGAGTGCGGTGTAATTAATATTGTTCAACCAACTGGGGCATATTTTCGCCAGAAATCATAACTTAAAAACTAACATCCTTTGCCCTAAGATTTTCACAGGTGTAAATGATAAAATAGTAGCTTTATTCTGAATACCAAAATTTTGACCCACTTCCGGTTAAATTTGGGTGCCTGGGGACTAGGCGATTAGGCGATCGGCCCATGGACATAAACGTCCGTATCTCCAAATCACCAAATGTCCGAATTTTGTATTCTCAGCTCATATATTTGTTTGGCCCTTGCAACTGTTTTGATCCGGGATTTGATTCTGAAGTACATGCTGAAACGTTAATCACGTACTTCCAATAAATATAAAAGCAAACGGTGTTAATGATTAACTGGTTCATGTCTGTCTGTCTCCTATTTTGGATCCGTATTTCCACCACTTTTCTGCACAGTTCTTGCGATTTATTTGCATTACTTTTTCCATATGGAAAAAGAAATCGCATTCTTCTTACGCGTTACAACACATGAAGGGGGTTAACCAAAGGGACCGTGTTGGCACGCACTTCATAACAAAAACTCACTTTGTAACAAAATTGTTCTGAAAACTGCGTTAAGCCATTTTGTGACATGAACAAAAACCAGGGACATCTCGACGCCTTTGTAACAACATTAAAAGTGATGAAATTTTCAAAGATCTTCCATTAAAGCACCTTACTCCCCACGTAAAATGGTTATGAACTGCGTTAAGCATTCTTGAGCAGTCACACAAAGGGACAACTTGGACGCACTTTGAACAAATCAAATCTGATGCATTTCACGCTCTACATTAAAGAACACAACTCGCCCCATACCAATTCGTCCCAATACCAACTCGTTCAAAGCAATCGCCCATATTAATTCTTCACAGTATTATTGACTCGCCTCATTTTGACTTGCCCATATCAACTCGCTCCATAACAACTCGCCCCTTATTCATTTGTCAATAGCAAAATCTCCAATATAATCTACACGATACCAACATACCAAGTATTACATCGCCCATACCAAACCACCTCGTTCAAATCGTCACTGCCACTTCATCGCTCTGTTATTAACTCGCCAAGATCAAATTGCCGAATTTTAACTCCCTATTTCACCTCGGCCGATACCACATTTACCCAATTATAACACGCCCATAATCGAATCGCCTTTTTAATCATTCGCCTTGTTTAATCACTTTCCAACTTCCCCATTTTTTACCTGGCCAATCATTAACTCCCCACATATTATCTCCCCCATATCACTTGGGCCCCAATACACCTTCGCTACCTTCATTCAGCCCACTCTATATTTGAATTCTATTACCTCTGGCTGCCCATTATTGCAATGCAGCATTCTGAATGGTCAGTTTACTTCCCATTATTCTGCAAAAATGGGTCGCCAATGCAATTTTTCTTATTAAAAAAAAAATGGAAGGCTGTTTTAGGTAATAGAATAGAATAAAGGGTTTGCAGTTTCATTTATGGTCTCATAATGCATCCTCGTCCAGAAAAAACTTGTCAAATAATGGGGGCTCGGCTGCGCCTCGCACATTATTTATTTTCTGACCTCGGACCCATTATTCACCCATACCTTACACATGCCGAAACCCTTTATTTCTTAAATATATCATAAAATATCTTCGAAGACGATACAACTTCAGCAACTCACTTTGTTACGAAATTGTTTACAAAGTATTTAAGCTACTACTACAAACTGCTGCCTATGCGGTAGTACAAGACCACACACGTAACTGAATCTGTGATAAACCTTATGAATTTAAGATTATGGTTCGACCGACAAGCTCAACTCAACTCATATCAACTCCGCCTACCACTTAACACTTTACAAAATACTTTAAATATCTTTTATTATTATCATGACGATACTTCACCAATACCTATGGTCACCATTAATAGTCAAAGCGATAAAACCGTTTTTGATACTGCCTATGACAGTAAGCGAATGACAACTTTAACACACTGTAACGAATTACATGATCAATTTTTCCCATTATTAGCTAACTCAATTTCTACTTGCCCCATATCAAACGCCCACGCATATTTCAACCCACTTTACTACCTAAAAATATCTTCCAGTAACGACAAAACTTTAGCAACTCACCTTGTAACAACAAAAATGGTTAGCGAAATTTCTATAAAGGTTTTTAAAGAGAGATCTTCAACACACTTTATGTAACTAAATGTGAAATAAAAAGTGTAATTCAGCTGCTGCTGCTGGGCTACTCAATATCTCCTAAGTCCTTTCCTGTCGTATAGAGCAACCGTATGAGCTCAACCACTTCATGGCAAGTTTTTGACAAGTGGTTTGCTGAGTTTAATTTTCATGGAATATTTAAACTTTGTTTTATTTTATCACAGTGGGCTGAATTAAGGCGAGGCGAGTGGCATTGGTGAAATTTAAGATCTGAGACCGAAAATTGGCCTAAATCGTAAAGTTTTTCACGATTGAAAGATATTTTTTATATAATTCTCTATTGTATTACTGAGTGTAGTGCATTACTTAATGCATAATCGAGCAGCACCGCGCAGCTCAACCGCACTTGTAATTTGTTACAAGTGGGTTGAAGCGGTCCCCTTTAAACATTTTAAGCGCACTTTGTAACATTTTTGTTAGCAATTTGGATTGAATGAACGTCCTTTGTAACAATTATGTTGGATTGCTGATGTCATCGTCATGTGAAAATTTTAAGTATTTTTAAGTTGTAAATTGGGTTGAGTTAACACTTAACGTGCAGAGGGGGCCTGCTAATTGCCCATTTTTTGCCTTTCTGACGTGTATTTTAATGCTACGATATATGTTGTTTTTATTTTTTTTTATTTTTTGTAATGTTTAGTTGCGCTGCATTGCGAAAAAAAGACAATCGATAGCATTTTTTAAGATTCCGGGGTCTCGGGAATCAGCACTCGATGAATGCTCGAAGTAAATACTCAAACTATGGCGGCTTACAGGAAATAGTACATATGCCCGGGGGGTTCTTGGATTTTGGTCGAGAACCCATCTCTTTCCGAAAAAAGACGGGACTAGCTGCAAATGCGGTACTACCGCTAGTGGAATCAATATTCACAAAATCAATTCAGTTCCGCAGAGGGTATAAGCAAATTCAATTGGGATTGCAACTGGTTCAATGATACATAGAGAAATATTAATCTAAACTTCAGCAAAATCACCCAAAGTGTGTATTTTTTCCCTGCATTCGCACAGGTGTCATTTTTCTTGTATATCACTCGTGTTACCAAGCCTTTTGTTGTAACACGGATTACCAAGGGGAGAATTCGTTATATAGCGCTCGATGCTTATAATTTTCCACAGAAAATAGGCGAAAATCCAATTTTGCGCTAAAAAGTTAGGAATATCGGATTTTCATGTGGGTTTTAGCTCTAAATGATGGCAAATGACTAGTTTTATATAAATATAGAGTTTTAGAGCCATATCGTGAATAATATTTTCAAAAATGCACCATAAAAATCATCTTACCCTTACCATTCCACTTTGACGGCATACCCTAACACAGGTGAAGGTGCTACCTTTACATTTTTTTCGCTAAAAATGACCAGAAAGGATGAAAGAATAATTACCTAGAAGCTTTTTATGTGAGCTTTTGGCATTTTAGCGCACCGGAGCAAAGTTCACTGGGTGGTGGTTAGGTGGTAACCACCCCCCCCCCCCTTGGTAAGACGAGGGATATTGGCTATTTTAAATTTGTATCTTTTTTTCATGTATTGAGAACAGGTCCCGCAAGGGGTAATAATCTCACTGCAAATTATCTTCAATCAATTTTTATTTGTTCATCATAGAATACAGCAAAAACAATAAGATAAATAATTATGTAAATAATGCAGTACAGTGAAAAAAATAATTGTTACAATATTAATCAAAAATATTTTGCATACAAGTAAAGATATTTATAATACATTGTAAGTGAAATTTCAAAAGAGAGTATATAACTGGGATAATACTAGTGGAAAATATATTTAAAACAGCACAGTAAGGATGTCATATTACTGCTGTACCGTTAGGTGTATATTTTCACTGAAAACTAGTATAATTTCACCAAAGCTGGTCCCATTAGGGGCCGGGTATATTTTAACTGAAAATTGGTCCCGTTAGGGGTCACTTTCAGAACCCCTGGAGAGAGCATGGGTGCTCAATGAAAATCCAAGACGCCCCCGGTCAAACGTTCAAATTTAGTCATCCCAGATAACATGGAGATATTGGGCCTATATTGGACTCAATATCGGACCAGTATTGGCTACAGTTATCGGTCCAATATTATTTGCTCATCGGCCCAAAATTGGACCAATATTGGGCCCGGGCCAATGTTGGCACAATATTGGGCCAATTCTTGGTAATAGATATTGAACCAATATTGGGAATATATCAATATTTTTTATTGGCAAAATAAATATATTTTCAACCTGCTTTATTTAAATAAATTAATCAAATAATTTGAGCTAGTCAAATAGGTTATTTTTTATCGAAATTGGTATTATATAGTATAATATTTTTGAAATATTGTGTTCTGATCAAAACAATCGTCCTTGAGAGATTTTAGCGTATATCTGTAGGTTTTTATTGTTTTCTCACCCTGCTATTTTTAGGCAAACAATTAGCCTTAAGCCAATATTGGGCCAACGTTATCCCAATAATTGGCTCTATATTGGCTGTTGGTCGATTGCCAATATGATGCGCCAATATTAGACCATTCAAGGATGCCGATATGAAGCCGATATCACATTGCCAATGGAAAACCAAAAGTAGCCCAATATACGTTAGCCACGTGATGCCGATGCCAAGATTACCGATGGGGAACCATTGTTGGGCCAATATATGCGTGCTATCCTTTATTTCTCACACTGGGCAGTCTTGGGCACTAAAGTTGAACGCATAACGATGTACAAACAATGCATATTTAACGAAAACAGCGACAAATACACACCGTAGACGGCCGCAATATACTTTTACACTTTTACGTGTTCGTATTAGAGTTTTCAAACAATTCTCCAGTAATGATTGCTCGCCAATCATCGATTGAGGCAGAGGGATTACGATCAAAGGGTCGCTGTTGAATCCCTTCCTTTTGTGCGGATGAATGGATAAACAGATTAAAATCGGATGGTGGAAGTCGATGTGCTTCCTTCTCTTTCTTCCATGCATAAACGAAGTAAATAGCCAAAAAAAATCTTGGAAAGTACAGCATTAAATTTTATATTCATCATACCGCCTTTCACTGTAAATTACATGTTACAAACCATGTAACCTTAAACAATATGGAACGTCCAGAATTTATAATTTTTTTTCTATTTTGTTAAGTGTGTTCAAGTTATCTCTAACTGTCATATAGAACAGCAGCAGCTTAACGCACTTTGTAACAATTGTGTTACATAGTGGGTTAAAGCTGTCCCTTTTAAAACATTTAACGCACTTTGTAACAATGCTGTTACAAATTGCAATATATTCTGAAAATCAGAATCGCAGCAATTCTCTGGTTTATTTTTGTCATGGACACGTGCATAAGGGGGAAGGGGGATCCTAGGGACCCACGGTAATTGACGCAAAAACGACGCGATGGATTTGAATGTTTGCCTCAATGCAAGCGCAACTAAGATAGACAAATACAAAACAATATAATCGAACAATGCGCGGCCCGAAACACAAAATGGGCCCTTAGGAGACCCCTTATGAAGTTAATTGTTAATTCATCCCACTTTACAAGTTAAAAATACGTTGAATATCTTCCCATGACGATATTTATAACCAACCCACTTTGTAACAAAACTGTTACAAAGTGCGTTAATACATTTTAAATGGGACAACTTCAACCAACTTTGTAACCAAATTGTTACAAAGTACATTAAGCTGCTGCTGCTCTTTATGGCAGTAAAGTATAACTTCAATACAATAAGTAACACGATAGATAATTATATTAAAATCTCTATAAAATAAAAATGTTTTAAATAACCTCAAATGACAACATGATTTCAGCAACCCACTTTGTAATGAAATTTCCTATAAAATGGTTGAGCTCATACTACTGCTCTATACGGCAGTAGAGGAGAACTCATACACACTAACAAAATCGCTCTATTACCAACCCGCCCCATTCTTAGCGAGCCCCATTTCAACCCACCTCATATGAAAACCCTACATTATTTCAGACCACTGAAGCAACCCACTATGTAACAAAATTGTTACAAATTGTTACCCATGCTAATTAACGCAAAAAAAATGACGCTATGGATTTGATTATATTTGCGGCAATACAGAGCAACTAAAAATTAAACTAAATATATTGCAACGTGAAAATGCGCGAACCGAAAAGCCAAAATATGCGCCCGCGCCCCTAGCAGGCCCCTTTATCCAGTTAAGTGTTAACTCAACCCACTTTACAACTTTAAAATACTTTTAATACCTCCCCATGACGAAAATTGTTACAAAGTGCGTTAATTTTTTTTAAAGGGACTTCAACCCACTTTGTAACAAAATTGTTACAAAGTGCGTTAAATTTGTTAGTGTGTTGAAGTTATCCCTTACTGCCATATCCCTTAAAACCCTATATTCAATTTTTGCCACTTTTCAAAAATCACGGAGCGGACACCTGTCTTGTATTTGCAGGGAAAGGTTAGTACTTCTAGATCGAGCAACTGAAAATACCGCTACCTCACTTTTTGGTTTCTAGTCATTTTCCTTTGGGGATGTAAGGGATATACTTCTCCATTGTGTTACTTACTGTAGGAAAGTCGTATTTTTCTGCCATATAGAGCAGCAGCAACTTAACGCACTTTGTAACAATGTTGTTACAAAGTGAGTTGAAGTTGTCCCTTTTACAAATTCTAACGCACTTTGTAACATTTTTTGTTACAAAGTGGGTTACTGATGTATATCGTCCTGTGGAGATATTAAAAGCATTTTTAAGTTGTAAAGTGGCCTGAGTTAACACTTAACTGCATAAGGGGCCTCCAAGGGGACAATTTTTGTCTTTTTTTCGTCCGCGTTTTATTTTTAACGCTGCATTGCTGCAAACAAAAAATCAAATCCATAGCGTAGTTTTTGCGTTAATTAGAATGGGTCCCAAAGATGCCCCACCCAGGATATGCCATGAAATAATAATAGAGATTTTCATAATTCATATACCTAGTAATATAAAGTAAATAAACAATCGGAAACAATTTTGGAAAGCATAGTAGCCCATTGATGCCATAATATTTTATATATATTCATCATATCGAAACATATGTTAAATTACATGTTAACAAATAACCCAACAAATATTAAATGACAATTGTTTTTAAATACTCTTCATTGTGTTAATGTGTTGAAGTTATCGCTCACTGGCATATAGAGCAGCAGCAGCTTAATGCACTTTGTAACAATTTTGTTACATAGTGCATTGGAGTTCTCTCTTTTTTTTGAAAACTTTTAGCGCACTTTGTAAAAATGTTGTTACAAAGTGAGTTGCTAAAGTTGGATCGTTTGGGGAAGTTATTTTTTTGGAGTTAGTACAGTGCGCCGAAATATGGCAGGGCGATTTCATATGGGGGCAAGTTGAAATGGGGTAAGTTATTAATGGGACAAATTGGTCATGTAATTCGTTACAGCGTGTTGAAGTTATCATTCTCATACTGCCATATAGAGCAGCAGCATCAGCAGCTTAATTAACAGGCTTTGTAGCAATTTTGTTACATAGTACGTTGAAGTTGGCCCTTTAAAAAGAAATTAATGCACTTTGTAACATTTTCGTTACAAAGTGCGTTACTGAAGTATATGGTCATGGGTAGATATTTAAAGTATTTGTAAGTTAAGTGGGCTGAATTAAGGTAGGACGAGTTGTTATGGGTTAAGTTGAAGCATGTCTGACGAACATAGTCCTAAAGATTCAATGTATTTTTATACTTCTCTCGATTTTGTTACAGTGTGCATGTTGTCTTGTACTACCGCATAGCGCAGCAGTTGATAAACTTTGTAACTATTTCGTAACAAAGTGGGTTGCTGAAGTTATATCGTCTTGGAAAGATATTTCAAATATTTGAAATTATATAGTGGGCTGAATGAAGGTGGTTAAATGATATTGGGGCCAAATGGTCTGGGGTGAGTTGCCATGTGGGAAGTTAATAATGAGCGAGTTGATAATGGGAACGTCATTAATAAGGCAAATTGGTAAGAGGCGATTCGATATGGGCGTGTTACTAATTGGACGAGTTGGTATCAGTGATTTGAGATGGGCCGAGTTGAAATGGGGAGAGTTAAATCGTGGCGATTTTGATCTGGGCGAGTTAATAAATGGACGACTGAAATGGAACCATTTGATACGAGGCCATTTCGTAATGGGCGAAGTAATACTTGGCATAGCTGGTATCGGGCTAGTTGATATGGGAAGAGTTGATACGGGCGAATTAATAATGAGGCGAGTCGAAATGGGGCAAGTCGATATGGGTGTGTTAATATTGGGGCGAGTTGTTAATGGGAGGAGTTGGTATGGAGCGAGTTGATATGGGATGAGTTAATACTGGAACGAATTAGTATGGGGCAATTTGCTATGGACGAGTTGGTATTTGGCGAGTTGATGCGGGGCGAGTTAGTGTTCTTTAATGGACATCTTTGAAGATTTCGTCAAAATAGATTTTGTTACAAAGTGCGTCGAAGTTGTCCCTTTTCTGTTTTGTCAAAAGAGCTTAACGCAGTTCGTAACAATTTCGTGGGGAGTAATATTTTTAAATGGAAAATCTTTGAAAATTTCATCACTTTTTAATTTTGTTATGAAGTGCGTCGAAGTTGTCCCTTTTTTGTTCTGTCACATTAGGGATTAACGCAGTTCGTAACAATTTTGTTACAAAGTGCGTTTCTGTTATGAAGTGCGTGCCAACATGACCGCCTCCCACCACTCTTAGCGTACGTCTTGTACGTAAACGAAAAAAACACGACTTTTTTACGACCTCTTGAAACATTTTGGTCCGTATTCCAAAAAGTTGTTTAACTGTTTAGTTAAGGTGTTGGCATCATGATTTAAATGGGCCGTAGAATTTCTTTAAAATTTGATATATAGTATATTCATTTGTGCTGATAACAAATTTGAAATAAAAAATAGGGCTTACCATATTCGTTTTTGAGAAAAAAGAGTTTCAAAAAGTACATTTTTGCTCAAAATTTTACATTATTTACCACGCAACTCTATGGGAAAATGCGATGCACCGATACTAACGTGCCCCAAAAAGATAACAAAGGGGCCGTACGTTTTTCTGATTTTCACATATGTTTAGGTCTAAGTTGCATACTTGAAAAAAACGAAATAAAAAAAATGGTGTTACCATATTAGTTTTCCTGAAAACCGCCGAAAACGGTCATTTTTAGAGGGAATTTTGATGAAATTCCCGTCTACACTAGAGTCGCTGCGTTTCGCGTTATTTTACGCCTATATGTCACGCAGCAAAACAAAAATTGGGTGCGTGAAAGGTGAGACGCGTAATTAACCAGGCGCGTTCTTAGAAAAGTCCTAGCAACGTGAATGAACATAACGACAATGGTGATATTTGACCAACAATCATCAATAACTTATACGGTCCAGTTTAAAATGTTTAGAATTGGAAATAAGCCAGAAATTAAATTGGCAGATTTCCCCCATATTTTCCACCTGATGAAAAAAAACTGACAGATAGTCCAATAATTGTATGATTTGACCCTACACAAATTGCAACAGAAACAATTTTGGTGTTAATATACTCTGAAATAGTCCAAAAATAATATATTAAAAGTCTACCAAAATCAACCTAGTGGAACATGTAGAAATAAGGGGGCAACGTTTGTACAGGGGTAAAAATTAGAATTGTTCGAATTGATTTAAATGATGTACCAATTTATTGGGCTACTCCTAAGGTTTAAAAAAGGTATAGTTTGCCCTATCTACGCGTTATAGTTTTAGTACAATAGGCTCATAACAGTTCAATGTCATCCTGGGGTAAAATTCATAGAATGGTCCGATTTTGATCGGACTGGTTGTAAACTGTTAAATTTGTCCCACTAGATAAGTAAATGTAAATAGATTCTTTGTTTGAACTGTCTATATAAGAATTACAGAGCTATGACTAGTGACCTCCCATAGACTCTATAGCCCCCAGTCACATTTTGCGTTCCAATTATGCAACAAATATTATAGATGGTGCAACCAATATATTTTCTCACAGTCCTGGAACAATGTTGAACAATAGGGCAATTGATTCAGTTGACTCTCACGCAACATTAGTTTCACGCTTTATTCCGTTGTCGTCTATGGAGCCCGGACTATGATACCTGCCGGACTATGGTTGCTTTCACACCGGCAAAGAAGAGGCCTAAAGTTCAATGGTCAGCGTGCGACAAGTAAATACAAAAATCGTTCAAGAATTATACCACAAGACAACTAAATAAAAGGCCGACTCAGAGATTCGAAATTAAATATTTTTTGTGTAGAATCAAAAATAGTCAACTAGAACTGAAGATACTCACCTAAAAAATGCTAAATTCCAAAGTTGAGACGAAGGATTTTTCGTTTTCATGCAGTACACAATTTTGTGTTACAGTATAACAGTGCATAAGATACGTGTATAACAAAATTCCGGATCCGGGCATTTTAAAACAACGTTGGGATTTCATATATGAAGGACTTCGATTGGGCTTGTTATTTCAACAGTGATTATTATATGGACAAGCATTAGTATATGCAAAAAAAACACCAATTTGTTTGAAAATTGAGGGCGCCCTACGCGGGAAATCTCTGGTGGCTTTAAGCATAGGCCTATAAAAGCAATTTTGAGGGGTTCCCCCTCGAAACCCCACCGGGGCTTCGCCCATGGAACCCACCAGGGAAATTCTGGCAAGTTTTGCTTGACATTGGTTCGAATATTAACATACGCGGTCTAAATTATTGGCAAAATTGAATAATGTTAGGCAAACAGAGGCCAAACATTTGTTTAAAAATGTGCAACAAAACGCACAGAATTGTTATACTGGATAATTTAGCCAATGCTAGGATTGTGAGGCGCTTTGACCGGCAGCACTAATACAGCAGCTTATTCGGAAAAACAACCTTTTTACGGGGGGGAATATATCATTGGAAGGGCTAAAAATGAAATCTACACATTTAATCAAGGAAATAAATTACCTTCTATTGCTTTTTGTTCGACAAAATCGGAGCTCCGTTCCAAGTTATGGTCAAAAAATTCTTATGTTTTCTTTGTTGTGACACATCATGTATTTTATTGTGTTTCAAGCTGCGATATTAAATTTTTTCCCACTTTAACAATCTATATCTCAAAAAATAATTACCCTTTGACCTCTAATTTTCACAATTATCTTTAAATTCATAGTGAAAGTAAAACATGTTTTCTAAAACATACAAAAAATTAAAAAACAGTGTTTCTTAGACTTAATACCTATACTCAAAAAGTCAATTTTAAAACGATATGGCATCACTGGCAAAAGATTTCTCAAAAACGATTTATCCTAGAGAGATGTGGATAAAAAGCAATTGTAGTATAATAACTACACTATGGGATGAATTAAAATATTGTCATTAGCCCCATGGAACTTGTTTTAAGGGGGTCATTAGTCACAAAAAATCAAAAAAAATAATTATTTTTCCACCAGTGCTCCTACGCGAATTTGAACCGGGCTGCTTGCTGTCGAAGACAGGTCGGAGTTTCAGCACTCACTGGATCTCTGATCGATCGGAGGTTAAACTAGTAAGCTTGAATTTCTAGAAGAAAGAAACTGGCCACTCTGGTATTCCGATTCCGAGAGAACGCTCTGATGTGCACTTGTAAGAAGATAACTTCCCCTATTTTTTTTTTTTAAAAAAGCCGCACGTGGCATGTGTCTACGCGAATTCTATTGACGCCGTATAATTCGCGTAAACGCAGAGGAAAAAAACGCTCATGACTATCTGCGCCGCTAAACTCTCAAACGAATGGACGCTCGCTCATCTCCGTGTTGACTAAAATCGGCCTGCGCTACTCTTGAACAATCATAATGATGCCAACACCTTAAACAAAGTTAATCTCGAAATCTTAGATAGGGGTGATTTTTGAACACCGACACAAGCATCATATTTGTCATATTCTACAAAGAAATGTATAAAGCTCTAATTTTAATGAATTGATACTTATCCACCTCACATATTTCAAAGTCAGAGATTATTTAGTTTAAACTAATTTCAAACGTGTTTTGGAATACTTGGGCCAATAGGTTGAATATAAACTTTCTGAAAAAACAGCTTTGGAATATGTTTTTTTAAATGGACCTCTTCATGATATTTCTTTCCTTTTTCAACCAGGCAAAAAGTCTGGAGCTTTTATTAACAAACAACCACTTGACACAAGACCAGACACACTACACCCACCCTTACTACTCTACAAAAAACGCAAATGTCAAATTATTATCGTTTATCTTCCATATTTTTTCTTTTTAGGCAAAGTTACAGCGGGTAATTTAAAGATTGCTTGAGAATCATGGAGTGTGTTTTTTCTTTCATGTACCATGGTGTGTGTGATAGTCTTTTTGGTTGTTCTTCTTTCTCTTGTGTGTGATGTGATCGTTAAAAAAATTACAATGAGAAAAAAAAAAAAAAAAAAAAAAAAAAAAAAAAAAAAAAAAAAAAAGAACAAAACAATATGATTGGTACTTCAAATTTCCATTCAGATATATTTGTCACAATCGTTTTGAGAGAAAACACAAGACCTGGAAAATACTTTACACAACAGATTGGTCTGTTATTCCAAACTATCAGTATGTCTAAAGTCATGTATTTTTTAAGCTCTCAAACGCGGTACTCACAATTTACTTGCGTTCCTACATACCTACCACTCTCGCGGTTCAATTTTAACTCGGTCAGTCGACCGTGGCCACGTGCCTGGATCGAGGCTATAAATAGCAGTAGTATTTGCAGAAATGGAAATGTACATCCGAGGCGCGAAGTGCCGCCGGTGATTGCCAGGAGTCGGTGACTAGCACTAAAGTCGATTTAGCATGCGTTAGTAAATCCCCTTTACAGCTTGACACAGCGGGAATAGGGTAGGTCTGTTCGTGATAGAAGACTCATTCCAAAAGCTTTTGTTTTTATGGCATGTAAGGGCAGATATTCAACTGGATTCAAGATTTTCTCACTGGGAGTATCTCAATGGGTGGTTGGTGATGACAATTTTCAAAACCAAGTCCAGTTCCTTCTGGTGTCCACAGGAACAGTGCTGGTTCCATTCGCATTTTTATTTAATATCAACGAATTAGAATCTAACATCTCTTCTCAAGTTCGTTTGTTTTTGCGGACGATTGTCTTATGGTACCACCACAAGCTGATGCTGATAAGATCTCGCCCGCCCTTCAACATGGACGAAGTGGCTTGAAAACTGACAGAGGGTTTTACTTATGTCATTTAACCAGAGCAAATGTGTGACTATGACAATTGGGACCAGAAATCCCCCAAAGCAAGGACCCAATTGGGACCAGAAATCCTCCAAAGCACATATATATGATCTGTGCCGGTCATCACGTTAGTTCTGTTCTTCACATCCATACCTTGGCGTCTGCTAACACTTAGGGGGAAAAAGGGGGGGGGGGGTTTACTAGGGACCCTCCAAATTGTTTTTGCGCTGGCCGCTTGCGCGTGGGATTTTTGAGCGATTTTTTGTAAATTGTCTAACTTTAAAATGCGCTCCTTTTCTACCAAAATAATTTTAACTCGACCAAAGACCGTTAATGGGTTAATTAGGGAGGGTCCAATGGAACCCCTCCCCCACCACTTGGGCACTAACCGGAGGTCATATGAGAAGATTTATAACAATCAAAGAACCAACTCATTTTTTTTGTGCTTGATATTGTTCACACATACATATAAGTAAACAATATTAGTAACAGTTAAAAAAAGAACTCCTTTATGTGCTGAAAACCAATCAATTTCATTGAGGACGTTGCTAAACGTTACTGTACGATTGTCTATGGGACAATGACGTGTATTTTGCAACCCCCCCCCCCCAAAAAAAAAAGACAGGATCCCTAAAAACTGCACGTTTTGTGTTTAAATATATGTTATTTGGTCTTATCGAGTAGACATCAATAAAAATTGTTTCAAAAAAATTTTGATATAAGCGCCAAACGCTCATTTGAATTTCCGGCTTTTTGCCCCTTTTTCGAGTGTTTTGAAAACAAGGTATGGCCCCTAATTGCCGCCAAAAAGACAAATTTCATTTTTTATTGCTGATTTGGGGTGTTTTTTTTTAAACAAAATGTCTCCACATGTGGTATAAATTTGTCCAAAAATTCCCCCGGGAAGGGGTTTCCTTAGGGGGGTCCCATGGACCCCATCCCCCTTGGGCACCAACGGGAGAGTGACAACCCCTTGGTCTTAAGTGTTAAATAAAACCGACCTGGCACGTCACATTTAAGGAAACATCTAAAAAACATCGGGCTTTGGGTCTGGTTCGGCGTAATCTTAGGGTGCAACTAGAAGGTTAAATCAACGGCTTATATCACTTTGATTAGACCGTTGCTTGAATATACAAGTTGTGCCTGGGGGTCGTCCATTCAAGCAAACAACACCAAGCTGAACAGAGTTCAACGTCAAGCTGCCCGGTTTTGTACGAATAACTACATCAGAGAAGATGGTATAGTCACACATTTGTTAGAGGAGCTAGAATGGCAACCCCTGGAAGCCCGGAGAAAGGTGAAGAAGGCTACTATGTTCTTCAAAATCCAACAGGGTTTGGTAGACATCTTACTGGCAAATCGCCTTGTTTATTAAAGTCAACAAAGTGACGCACGGACATAGCAAGAATTTCGTCAAATTCGCTACAAGGCCAACCGTTATGGCGACACATTGTTCCCCTCTACAATTCTCATCTGGAATAAGTTGCCTGCTACTACCGTCAATGTCGTCACCCTGGAAGCTTTTAAATACCAAGTTGTAAATCACATTGACTAAACTGTCATGCATCAATCCAAGTTTGTGCTCATTTAACCCTCGTCTACCGAATGGGGGGTGCCCCCCTTCAGGTTTTTTCCCCGGCTTGCTAAAAAAACCCTTTTTGGTGCCAAATTATTTAATGTAATTGTCAATTGACATGTTCCGCTCCTTTTCATCAAAAAACAAACATCCTCCGGGGTATAGGTAAGATACAGGGTGATCCCAAAGTGATGGATAGGGGGGGGGGGGTGGTGGCAACCACCCCCCCCCCCTTCGGAAGAGAAGTACCAACATGCTTAACACAACACAGGAACATCACATACACTTGATTTTGGTACCAATAGATAGCTATGGTCCTCCTCTTTCCATTGATATCAAAATGAGTACCAACATGCCTAGCATTACGTCATAAAGTTCGCATGTTAGCAAAACTGCCATTTCCATAGACACACACAGTGAAAAATTCAATTTTTCGCCAAAAAGGTTAGGAAAATCAGATTTTCATGCGGTTTTTGACTCTACTTGATGGGAAATGACTAGTTTTATATAATGAAGGCATTTTAGAGCTATAATAAGGTGTTTGAGTCGCTTAAATTACGAAATATCAATTTTCCACCCTATATTCAGTATTTCGTACTTTCTCCAACATATGACGTCATGGTGACGTCATAATGGGGATGTTGGTACTTATTTTGGTACCAATGGAAAGAAGAAACTCTAAGCTATCCTTTGGTACCAAATTTACAGGAATCGGGTGTTCAGTAACGAAAATCACAGGGGGTGCTCCCTCCTTCGGGAGTTTTGTTACAAAAAATGGCTCAGGTAGACGAGGGTTAAGACTAGTCTAGGTTGGCGATGATACCTGTTATATTGGCTTCTATTTTTGTGATTAAAAATATTATTTTCTAAATTTTATTTGAAAAAGGTTTCTCATGGAAAAAACACTTTGTTTATTATGGAAATCCCCTTGTGCTATATTGAGATCAGACAGGTGTTATTTACTAGATAGATTGTACAAGAGAAGAAAGTGGAATTACCCTAGTGTTGTGTTGATATATGCACCTGTTGTTTATAACTAGAGATGTGAATGGGTATTCCCCAAGATGTAAATTTAGAAACTGAGTCAACTTGTTTATGCTTTGAGATCAAAACAGCTTGTAAAATTCGGTAATTCCCCCATGATGTTATAAATGTGAAGTGATGCAATGCAGAATGATGTAATTTATGTGAAATCCAATTGGTCAGCTAGTGCAAGGTTATGTTTATGCATGGTGCTGTGGTAATATCTATTTTAAGACTTGGGAACTTTGTGAAATCAATATATAATGGAGAGTTTCGAGAGGTTAGATTTGCCAGCAGCCACTAGTAACAAGTAGCTAGAAGTTATAGCTAGTTTTAATGTGCAATAAGTGCAGACCTGTACATAGTGCCAGGATTTATTATATTTTCAATTCCACGTGAGCGATGTGATATAATTATTCTACTGTCGTCTTTGAATCCAAAAGTGCTGGGAATCAAAATAGGATTCCAAATTGTGGACGGATAGAATCGTGGTGATTATCATGGACTGATATACTGTGGAATATTAGTGTCGTCGAAGGACTTTATTTAACCTTTTCGTCTTGAACTGCTGGACAAAAGACTCCGAAGATTCCTATGGATATTGAAACCCTTGGAATACAACAAACAGGAAACAGCGAGAGATGGTGGCAGTCAGTGGCGATTTCTGCCACGAAAATCAATGTGTTGACATCCCTGCCAGAACTTACAGTGTATCTAGCATGTTGTGTGACACAATTCAAAAGCATTCAGACCGGGATTCAGACATTGTACTTCAGGCTTGTATTAAGATATTGATCTGACAAGTGAAAGGTGAATTACCGGAGTTAGCACATATACAATAGCAATGGTCTGTAAGCTGATGACTGTATGCTTTCAAGTTTGATAAAATTCTTGCAGTAATGTCAGCATCTTTGGTTGAGAAGTGAAGCCTACAAGGAAACTAATATTAGTTCCTTTTCCTTTTTTCAAAATATAAACACCCAAATTATTTTTAAATTTTGTGGAAGTGATTTCAGTAAGGGTCTATTTCATTATGTCTGAATATTTTTTTTTGCCATTGTGGCCCTTTAAGCGCACTTCAGGACGGCGAAATCACATTTCATAAGTTCCGAAATAAAGTTCCGATCTATAATGAATTATAATGATTTTTCGGTATGCGCTAATATGCAGGTTTCGTGGCAAAAACATTCCTAATCCTGGTCAGGAGTACATCTGTCCTTCACAATATGGCAAAATTAATCATATATTGGGTGCAACAAACTCGATTGAAATTGGCTTATGGACTATATTGTCGTGGTGAAAATCATGTTTATAAATCCACATTTCTCGGACATAGTATGATATGTGATTTTCTCAAATGGCAAAATGTTGGGAAATGTTGTTCTTCATACAAATATTTGATCACTATGACAGTATATTGTGGTGCTGGGATGTTTGAACATTATCGTACATGTATGTAAAATGTGTCCAATAATTTAGCCATGCCTGTTTCCATCAATATTATTCTATATTATCTTGCCAACAATCTCTGAGATTTTGGTTATGAAATACGCGATAGTTAAGGTGTAATTATATAGTAGCTACTTACAGAAAATCACGGCAGTTTACTTCACGTAAGTTAACTTTTTTGTTTTAATATGCTTTATAATTATGTTCACAGAGTATTCTTCACGGCCGACATTTGTTGTGCACCGTCAAATTACGTCAGAGCGCAATTGGTCGCCTTATTCTGTCCCCGACTATAACTGTTTTCATGTTGGCTGCTACTGCGCACGTGCATGTAAGCTGAGTGTGTGAATGTCGAGCGTATTGCATAATTCATTTTTTAATGCAAATTTCGAAACGCACCTCCTCTGTTTTTATAACACAGATACGGAAATCGCCACACATTGCCTAATCCCACGGAGAATCCTATTAACGAAAAGATGAAATCCAATCTGCCTACCAAATGGTTTCTTGCTCTCAGACCTTCATTTGAAGACATGTTTGCATGAAAATGACTTGGTATCTTGCAATTGAAAAAAGACAGGTTTAAACCCGGTTAGCGCTGATGAACAATGTTGGACCAAGTCGATTGCGTGAAATAGGGGAGTCGGATGATTGATAAACCAATTTCATTTTGCACAGCTGTTTGACCCCATGCAAATTGTCTCTTTTATTTTTAGAACAATTTTAAGAAAACTCTATTTACCCGCAGTAAAAGTTCGTAAAATTTGCACATATAGGCCGGGCATATAGGATGTACCTTGTGGAATAAATAATCCAAATCGAGCACGGATGTATTTTAATATGGACAAAATTAAGTCCATTTTGGATTTTTTTTCAATATTGCTCTTGAAATTAGGAACTGGGATAAACAAGTAAAATGGCTTCTTGTTAATTTCTGTCTGGTTCTGAGTGAGTTGGCATTGTTTATACCGTTGCATGAGTAGATAGTCCTCAATTGGCAGTAGCATCACATGTATTTAAAGCGTCCGTTGTTTGATAGAGGGACTGGGTGTATTCAGAAAGGCTATTGGTATACACCTAGAGGTCTAATCTTGTGTATTATATTCCAAAATTGACGTGAGTGTGCTATATTATATTTTGACATGGTTGATATTAATGGAATATTTAATTTAATTGATATTCATTTTTTTTTTCAGAAAAAAAAAACATTTACAATTTTTAAGGAAGTAGTTATATACAGATTATACGTTGGAGCAACCTTAATCCTTACCACAACATAATCATAACTACTATTTCTCAAAATCAACTCTTTTCTTCAATCGGCAATGAGATAATTCACAGCAGCCGGCAACATCCCGCTGAGCTATTGTTATGAGTGTCATTATTCAAATAAGAGTCTCTTCAACAGACTTTAGTAGGCTTCTGTGGAAAATTGATAATCGGGTTTAATTATAAGGTTTTAAAACAAAAATATGTGACCGGTTAGAAGTTTTTCTGTTGAACGGTTTCGGGTGGTATAAAAGGGACCATTTTAGACAAAAAAATTATACACGGTCATCGATTTTTCTTGGGAAATGCGAAGTAAATGTCCGTGTTTTGAAATGGCAGCAGTGCGTGACCTGATGTTGGTGTAATCCATGCACAGCGGGAGTTTGCTGGCTGCTGTGAAGAAAATTTACAAATAAGTCCATTAAAAAAAAACCAAAGTGTTATCGACTGCCAAAACTGTCACTATAGATAATTGTTGTTTTATTTTGTCATAATAAATGAGACTTTCGAACAACTGCGCTGGAGGGGTTGTATTGATACTGAAATTAAAAAGCCAATGGGATACGAGGAGATTTTCTCAAATTTGCACTTGATTGGTGGTAGAATACTTACCATGAACGTCTAGAAGGATTTTTGGTCAATTAAGTAGAAAGAAAACTAAAACTAAGTTTTATCTTGCCTAATTGGCCCTATAGGAAAAGCACGTGACTGAGTGGGTTGCTTGGTTTTGGGTCCTTTTGGACCACTTGTGCCCCAAATTGGGCCGGGAGACGCGAAGCAAAGACAGCTTTTTGTGACTCAATTAGCCTCTGCTCTTTCAATTTCCCGGGCCGATAACAATTTTCAGACCGCCCCTGTGCACGACAAAAATACTTAATCATCTTGTTATTACACAAAGACGACGTTTTCAGCTTATTCACTTTATATTGGTAAGCATTCTGCACTGTTGCTCATAAAGTTGGAGTAAAATATTTTTACCACTTTTTATGGAATGATTCTTACAGTGTGAGTTATTTATGATATCTAGGTGTATATCGACACACTACTTGATTGATCAGTCTCTTCCGAACATATCACCATAAACTTAGTCCACAATTAACCCTTTACAAACTGTGTCCTTAGCCTGAAAGGAAAAGGGGTATTTGAAACAGCAGATTTAAGGATTTTGTTACAATTTTTTTCACATCAGTCAGTTTTACAGATAACACATTTTTAGGTCATTTCATGCATCGAAATGTTCAATAGTACTGTACTCTGTGCAATTGTGCATTTTTTATATTTTTTTAAATTAAATCGTTTTGGCTTTTTTTCGTTATTATTATGATGTCGCGTGGACGTCAAAAGGCAGAAATACCTTTCAAACACAAATAAATGAGCATTGTGCACAAGTGATCTGAATTTTTATATAATATAACAGATTTAACGATTTTTAATTGGTTTGGTTCAAGAATTTGGTATGTCCAAAAACAATATTACATATATCAAAATTACACACAATTAGTTAATATATACTTATTGTCCACAAGAATGTCCACTAATGTCCACAAGAAGCGTTGCAGTTCAACGATGATATGTCCTCATAGCAAAGACTTCAAAATGACAGCATGCAAAGTCACACTTAAAAATCCTCAGGTAATATTCCTGTCCCGAAGATAACTTTTGTCCAGCAGTTCAAGACGACAAGGTTAAATAAGTCCCTCGACGACACTAATATTCCACAGTATAGCAGTCCAAGATAATCACCACGATTTCTATCTGTCCACAATTTGGAATCCTATTTTGATTCCAGCACTTTCGGCTTCAAAGACGACAGTAGAATAATTATAGCACCTTGCTCAGGTGGAATTGACAATATAATAAATCCTGGCTCTATGTGAAGCATAAAATCTACCATTATTGTAGATTAAAACTAGCTATAGCCATACTGTATAGCTCCTGATTACAACTGCTGCTGGCAAACCTAACCTCTCGCCACTTTGCTTTATACAATCATTTCACAAAGTTCCCAAGTCTTAAAATAGACATTACCACAGCATCATGCATAAACATAACCTGGCACTAGCTGACCAATTGGAATTCAAATAAATTACATCTACATTGCATCATCTCACAATTATAACTTCATGGGGAATCCCCAGATCATGTAACATGTTTTTATCTCAAAGCATAAACAAGTTAACTCAGTTTCTTAATTTAACCCTTTTTGAGAATCCCATTCATTCCTCTAGTTTGATAACAGGTGCATTTGCACAAACAACACTAGGGGAGTTCCCCTTTCTCCTCTCTATAGTAAACAAAGCACTTTTCCCGTGAGAAATCTCTTCTCAAATAAAATTGAGAAAATAAAATTAAATACTATTTTCAATCACAAAATGGAGGCTATATAACATCCTCCCCCTTAAAAAGAAAATTGAATGAAATGAAAATTTTTCAAAATCTGGCTTTATACCTTTAACCATTTTGCGGTTAACTTATACAGTGCACACAGTGCAAATTTAACACTTTTTATAATGTTCTTGCATTGCTGCTATCAGCCCATATTAAAAGTTGTAATATCAAATTTCTGAACAAAATTTAGGCAGCTCTGGACAAGGCATCTGCCAAGACATTTTCTTTTCCTTTAATATGTCTTATGTCCAGATTGTATTCGTGTAGAGTTAAACTCCACCTGACAAGCCTCTGATTTCTGTTTTTCATCTTGTGGATGAAAAGTCAACGGATTGTGATCCGTGTACACTAGAACTGGGTGCACTGTCGTACTCAAGTACACTTCAAAATTTTGCAATGACAATAGCAATGCAAGACATTCTTTCTCAATTGTTGAGTAGTTTTTCGGATGTTTGTCAAACTTTTTAGAGAAATAACATATAGGATGATCTGCATCATTTTTCATCTGCTTGCATGAGAACTCCACCACAGCCTACATCTGATTGTTTCTGAAAGTCTGGCGCAATCAAACTGGCGCATTCATCAAAAATAGACTTGATTTTCTCAAATGCTTTTTGGCATTGCTCTGACCACACAAATTTTTCATTTTTCTTCAGAAGGTTGGTCAGCGGACACGCAATTTCTGAGAAATCTGGACAGTATTTTCTGTAATACCCGACCATACCTAAGAATCAAATGAGATCTCTTTTACTCTGTGGTGTGGGGAATTCCTCAATTGCTTCAACTTTTGCAGTGATTGGCCTAATTTGCCCTTGTCCTACAATATGCCCTAAGTAAGTGACATTTGCATGGGAAAATTCACTTTTCACCAGATAAACAGTCAAACCTGCTTGAGATAATTTCTCAAACAATTGATGGAGCTGTCTCATATGTTCTTCCCATGTCTCGCTGTACACAAGGAGATCATCCACATAGGCTTCACAATTTTCTATGTCTGCAACTACTCTGTTAACTAGTCTTTGAAATGTTGCGGCAGAATTTTTGAGACCAAATGCCATTCTTTTGTATTGATATAGGCCATCGGACGTAGAAAAGGCTGAAATTTCTTTGGTACGGTCAGTGAGGGGAACTTGCCAATACCCCTTCAACAAATCAAATTTGCTAACAAATTTGGTATTTCCAAATCTATCTATGCAATCATCAATCCGTGGGATCGAATATGAGTCGGTTTTGGAACAGAGGTTGACTTTCCGAAAATCTGTGACAAAACGAAATGAACCATCAGATTTGGGAACTAGAATACACGGGGAGCTCCATTCACTATTGCTCTGTTCTACTATTCCATTGTCTAACATGTATTTCACCTCATTTCTGATATGTTGCAACTTGATTGGATTCACCCTATAAGGATGTTGCTTTATAGGCTCGGAGTCACCTACATCAATGTCATGGGTTATGACATGTGTCTCACTGGGTACATCAGGAAATATGTTTTCCCACTCATGAATTAACTCTTTCAATTCACCTTGTTGACTTTCTGGGAGATGACCTAATTTCTTGTCTAAATTGGCAAGTATGTCAGAATTTTGCAATTTGACACCATAATCATTTTCTGTGTTTACATGTGATTGATCAAATAAATTCAATCAATCAATACTGTTTTAAATGTAAATCAGTCATTAATATCGAGTATGACCATCCCTGGAGTCAAGACGTTGCGCCATACTGTCCACAAGGTTGTTTAGGATGTCAATGGGCAGAGCGTCCCACTCATCGGTCAGAGCCTGAGCTAACTCCTGTAGAGTTTGAGGAAGATTGTCCCTGTCATTGATGGCTCGGCATAAGGCATCCCAGGCATGCTCAATAGGGTTCATATCAGGGGAGCAAGCAGGCCATGGTATTTGCTCAACCGCCTCTGCATCAAGAAATTGTCTCACTACAGCGGCCCTGTGCGGCGTGGCGTTGTTGTCTTGCAGCCGAAACTTGTTTGCATAAACCCTTCTTCAATGTGGCAGGCAGTTATGGTTAGCCAAATGTACAATAAGTCGATAAACACTGTTTATCACCGATAAACAGTTTTTATCGGTCGAAAAACATTGTTTTTCGGGATAAACAATGTTTATCAGTCGATAAACACGGTGTATCGATAAACAGTGTTTTTCAGTCGAAAACATTGTTTATCGAGTTGATAAACAGAGTTTTTATACCGAAAAACAATGTTTATCGATCACGGTGTTTATCGACCGATAAACACAGTTTATCGCGAAAAACCATGTTTTTCACTCGATAAACACTGTTTATCAAAAAAGTATGTTTTTCAGTCGAAAAACATAGTTTTTCGATAAAGAGTGTTTTTCGATAAACAATGTTTTTCGATAAACAATGTTTTTCGCTCGATAAACAATGTTTATCGCTGGTAACTATGTTTTTCAATCTAAGCATTCGACGTGCTCACTTCCGTTCTTCTACGAAAATCAATCTAAGCATGCGCTGTGGTTCTACTACGAAAATCAACGTACAAAAACACCCAAAACTAAACTAAATGGTCAAAATGCAAACTATTTTAGTGCTTTCATAATGATTGAAAATGTTGTGATAACTTTATTAGAGTTTTTACTTTTTACATAATTGACTTTCTATGGAGACTCGGCGAGCTCCTCCTTTTCATCAGAGGGTGGTAAGGGATCGCTCATTATTTACGAAGGAGGGAGCCGGGAGAACTTTCAGCCTGGCATAGAAAGGTAACACCCTCCCCCCATCGCTAGAATGTAAAAGTACACAGCCACCACTACTGACACATGAACATTTACATAGCCCCCCCCCCAATGATATTCTTGCAAATTTTGTTATGATCCCATTTTTAAGTTCCTGAAAGTAATTGAAATTATTATTATCATTGTACTTGACTTTAACCATTTGCCTAACCACAGTAACCAGACTGAGAGCCATAATAGTGGAAGTTGACGTGGGTTGTTAGAACCCCAGGTTAGAACAGCGTAGCTAGTTTGGAGATTCTCTTTAAAAATATTGCAATTCGGGCCCACTGATTCAAAAGTTCTCATAATTGTGAAGGCTGATTTCCTATAATTCCTGGGATTTCCTATTTACCCATGAATCTCTATATCTTGTGATATGGTGTGCGCTTGTGTGCTCTAATAAAAAGGCGCTCTTTGATGACGTGTATTGTATACTCACAATTTCAAGGCCGTAAAAATCTGAAAGCCTAAAATATTGTGAAAATGAGAGCCCAAATGCCACCTGGATTTTTTATTTATTTATTTATTTCAAGGCCTTCAAAATAATTTATTATGTCACGAATATCGCAGTGTGGGAATTTGTATATTTGTAGGAGTATTAAACGTTTTCCAGGTTGGCACTTTATGGCATGTTTTATAAACCACTAGTATTGTTAAGAGAATGCAGGAAGTCACCACTGAATCAGTTGTTATGAATAACGTTTGAAATGTAAGTAGAAATTGTTTGATATTTAATTTTTAAGCTTTCAAGGACTACGTGGATGTAACTAATCAGAAATGATTAAGTCAGGTATTCGGAATGTCTAAAACGTAATTACAACAACGGTGCCAAATATTTCGGGGGTTTCCGTAACCTGATCCAACTGACACACTTGTTTTCTGACATACTTATGAATTCGGAAACCTTCACGGAATAAATCACATATTTATTCCGTTATGGCTTACGAATTCATAAGTGTGTCAGATGGGTAAGTTTACGAAAACTCCAAATTATTTCAGCATATTACACATCTCATTTTATCTACTAGTCAGGAATTATGAAAGCAGGGTGGAAATAGAAATACATATATTTTTTTCTATTGATACATTGTAGTTTATTAGGACTTGAGCCAATTTACTTCTGCAGAGGTGGGCGTTCAACGCACACTGACAAGCATTGGAAATGCAAGCCAACGCCCAATCAGGATTACAAGTGTGGCATAAGTAGTTCCATAACGCAAAGTTTCGTAAGTTGGAGCCCCACCGTGGCCAACGTTTTTTGTGTCCCTGCGGCAAGATACTTAGCCTTAATTGCCTCGTCGGCCCAAGTGACAATTGGAGAGCTGTTATGGGTGATATTACATTCTAACTGCTGATTTGGTTGTGCGCTTAGTCGGCTGCCACCTATAGTCGATTCGCGTTGATACGTTCGTCCCCCTGGAGTTTTGGACCTATTCAAATGCACGTTCCACACCGGATTATCTTGGAGGACACGCCGGTCATATAACTCACTCACCTGCCACTAAATACAATTTCATTCATGAATGGAAACGCACAATAGTGTATTCAGGCCTTAACATTCCTCACAATATATGATTACAGAAGTCTCTGCGCCCATTGAATTTTTCACCTCCGCAAGAATGTACGGGGTCACATATCAGATGAATCGAGTATAGATGAAGCGAAATTGATTGTGACGATTTTCCAAATGGGTAGTAATAATTGGCAATCACGCCGTGTGCCTCCTGGGAGTGATTATTATTATTATTTTTATGTCATAATATGGATATAAATCTGAAGTCATTCACTACTCTGAAAGGACAGAATCGATCAATTAGAGTAATCGCGGAATGAGTAAGCAATTATTTCGTTATAGGGATACACCAGTAGTTTGAATAATCTGAGTAATCCGCTTTATCACTATTCTGATATGGTGTGAATACTGAAATATTTTGTGTTCAAGTGTTCCTACCTATGAAAAGCTATTAGTGGTTTCGCGGTAATCGATGGGAGGGCACGAATGAATCGCAATCACTTAAATGACAAAACTGTGTCGTCTGCTTAGATTTTTGGCGCCTACATGTGTGAATTTAATTTAAATGGGCTAAAATAGACTAACATGGTGCACACTTGGCCAACATGGCCAAATTTGGTATCTTCACTAATATATATGCCCATCGCAGTAATCGGTGAGATGGGGCGAATGAATCGCAATTACATAAATGACAAAAAATATGTGAATTTAATCCAAATGAGCAAAAAAAGAGACTAACATGGTACATAATTGGTCACATTTGGTCAAGTTGTCACTAAAAATATGTCTATATCAGCTATTGATAGTGGTATCGCAGTAATTGGTTGGTGAATAAACTGCAATCTTTTAAACGACAAAACTGGTGTCTGCCCAGTTTGTTGGTGCCAAAATATGCGTATTTAGTCTAAATGAGCTAAAATAGACTAGCATGCTACACATTGAGTCAAATTTAGTATTTTCACTAATATATGCCTAAATCGCGACCTTTTTACTGTATTGTATATTTCTCACTTCTTTCACGCAATTTTAAAAAAAAATGACACTCACCGTGTGTGAAGACAGTTTCATTCTGTTTATGTTAGCGGGAGATCGCCCTTGCTATCGTGCGTGGGAAACTCGTCTCGCACGTTCAGAAGACTTACTTACGTGTTTTTCATCAAGAAATATATATAGATAATCGAGATCATGGTCAAATTAGTCGAGGGCAAAATAGTTAGTCAAAATTCATTCAACTGACTAAAGGGATTCGTCAATCAGCACCAGTTTTAATTAGTCAAACATAACTTGTTAATGCAATGTAATGACTCAAAATAAAGTTATTGTTATTATGAGTAGGGATTAGTCATACTGTTGTGGGACTAGTCTAGCTTAATCGTGATGAATATTCAGTTAGAGGACTAATCAAAGTGATGCATCTTGACTATTTTTTCTGCAAAATGACTATTTGGAGTTTTCAGTGTATGTTAATGATGTAAACTGGCTAGCGTTTATAGGCTACTGCGCGTTGAATGAACATACAGTACACGTACGTTCCGAATACTTCGATCCTTATTTATTTCGTTTGACCATTCGGAAGAGTAGATCTCCTCGTTTTCTGGTGATGTTTGTTCTATTACACACACGATGGCACATCCTCAGATCACATACAATGGCACATCCACAAGTCGAACGCAAGTCAGGACTCTCAACCTGACGTCATCAGTGACCTGTCGATCACGTGACTCATAGCTCTCGTTTTTGTTGCAGAGGGTGGTTTGGATGTAACCATTTTCAGCTGGGTGAAAGTGTCAAAAAATGGGACTTGGAAGGAAGAATTTTTAAAAGTCAATTTCAACGTAGAGTAAAGTAGGGTGAAAGTTATTTAGAAAGATTTTGACTTGGTTTAGCCTAGCCTGACCAGAATTGTACATACGGTGAGATCACAAGATTTTCGGTTCGTTGCACCCAATCGGTGATTAATTTTCCCATATATCGCCATCAAGGATGTTTCCTTCCGAGTCCTGACTTGGGTAGGTATATTTCCGCCAAAAAAAGCCGCACGTTAGCATGTACTACACTTTTCAAAATGGCTGCCATTGTTTTATGGGAAAAAATCACTATAGATATAAAATATATCCGGTGTGGCAGGAGATATAGTCCTCCGGGCTCACAGTCCGGGAACAATGGTGAACAATAGGGCAATCGATTCAGTTGACTCTTCACGCAACATTAGTTTCACGCTTTATTCCGTTGTCGTCTATGGAGCCCGGACTATGGTTCCTGCCGGATCATATCTCCTTTCACACCGGGACTAAACGAAGGAGCCATTTTTTGTTAAGTGAACTTAAAGTGGAAATGGGTCAAATAAGAATGTGATTTTTGGGAGCACCAAAAAAAGAACTTATGGCATTAATAAGTTACATACATGCTCATTTTTCAAGATGGTGGTGAGTATGTCAGCTCTGCATGGGAATGTAAGTCAGGAAGGAAGGCAGCACTGTCCATCTTATCGACGTAAAAACAACACTTTCCAAGACGTAATATAATATTAAAATGTGGTTTTTGGGTCCAAGAGAGTGCTGTTACTCTGGTCACTGCTTGGGTCATAATAATGTGGTTTAATTGACTCTAAAATGGTTCACAGGGAGACAACAGCTCCTATAAACAAGATACAATGAAAGCATGATATAATGGGAGTAGACTTTATTCATTGACGTCGTAGGTCTTTCCCAGTATAAATCAAAGTTATGTATATGTTAAAGTGGAAAAGCTGTCTTTATGTAGAAGGGAAATTTAAATCTGGATATCCCAACTTTCTTTCTATTTTGTTTCGGACTTGCTCCGCCTCTACTGCCGGTTGCATTTTCCTTCCCGGCAGCAACTCATGTTGAGTGGCCTGCAACTGTCAATATGTACGAGAGAACATTGCTAGAAAATGTTATCTAGAAAGATGGGCTTGTTTTCCTGATTTGGGTTCCCTAGAGCGGCTGTAATCGCCGTCATCTTGACTTATGAGCACGTACGCAAAATACAAATGTCATTTTCTTTTTGATGATCCGAGATATTGCTCGCATTCTTGTCCCAACCATTTGTTAATATAAGTTCATTTTAAAAAAATGCCTTCTTACGGTCGACATCTTGGACGCTTACGGTACCAGGAAATGCAAAAAGAATTGGTGTGGCTTGTGTCAAGCTACAAGGAGGGACGAGAAAACATTCAATATTTGGGTTGGTGATGACATCATTAGTGAAACTATTGATTTTTCAGAGAGTAATAGAAAATTCCAGGTGACTGGTGTGAATCTATTCATGACACTGACTGAAAATCAATAGTTTCACTAATGATGTCACTGGTAGTGTATTCTTTTTCTGGCCCTGTTTATTGGAATGGAATGCCCCGTAAAGATTTGGAGTAGGTTTATCATCTCATTTCCTGGAACCTTTAAATGTTTAAGCCCACTTCAGAAACTAAAACCTATAATGAAACAGTAACGGCAGTGTTTCTTTTATAAAACAATGGCGTTCATTTTGAAATGGGCAGTATACGCTAATGTACAGCTTTTCGGGGCAGAAACATACATAATCTTAGTCAGGAGGATACCCCCTTCAAGGTGAAATATGGTTAGCAGGAGACTGTAGTGAAAGAGTGTGCGCTTCCGGATGAAGTTGTTAATTTTTGCACACAAGTACTTTAGGCACTGATAATCCATAAAATTGATGGAAGCACTTGCCAACCTCCCTTAATTGACCCCAGCTTGCATTCAAGGTTATACAGGGGTAAAAATTTTAAAATGCTCCGATTGTGTTGATATTTGTCTGGTTACAAGGATTCCAAAAAGGTATAGTTTACACTATCTATGGCTTATAGTTTCGGAGTTTTGGGGTAAAAACTTTAAAAATAGTAAAAATGTCAATTTTGGCGTGTACATGGGTCAAACGTTAAAAATTGCTTTGATTCAGGTAATATGTGGTGCAAAATGTTTACCTAGCTTAAAGGATTGAATAAGGAATAGTTTGCGTATCTGTTATGCTTAGTTTTCACGTTTATCCAACAAAATAGGTTACGGTCAATAGAATCCATAGCTGCCAATAGCTGTTGAACTTTATCGCCCATTGTGGTTAATAAAAAAACTTAAGATAGTTAAAAACTATGTCCTATATTTCCTCTCTGAGGCTGAACCAACAACTTGAACCACGTTTTACAAAAAATTGGTGCCAAATTTTATTTTTGACCCCTGTTACCAAACCACGATGGACTTTTCACCCTTTTTACCTCATAAATTCCAACTATAAGTAATAGGTAGTATAAACTATACCTTGTAGAAATACTTGAAAAACCAGACAAAACAGAACGGTGTGAGTTCGACACAATTGAAACATTTCATCCAGTTGGGGCAATGAAAGGGGTGGCAATGCTTTTCATCATTTTTTTTAAATTATCAATAAATGAACTACTTGTTACCAAAAATCCACAGTTTTATCCAGATTGCACACTCCCCAGAAGATCGGTGCACTACAGTCCCCACTAGGTTAAATAGTTAAGCTGTTAAGCTCTCTATCTATGATGAAGTGTGACTTGTGAAAAAGTACCAAATTTTCCACAGTTGTAGCATGGACTAAGACTAACACTTTTCAGATAATTTGCCCAATCTCTGGATGTCCGGTTACCAGGGGAGGCACTTCAAAATGGCCGCCAAAATCAATAATATCATAAATAAGGGATTCTCTTACCACTTTTGAGCTGAAACCTGTTTGATTGGTGATATTGTTCTAGTTCAGGGATCATCTGAGCCATTTGAGAAAGAAAAAAATGATATACTCCTGTGCAAAAAAAAAAAAAACTATGGACGGATGTAGTTCAAACGGCCTCTAAACATTCCAATATGCGTTCCTTAGCAAATCTGCGCACTGCTGATTTCTGCCCCACACACAAACACCTTCCTACGGAAAGAATGAAACTAAACACCTTTTTGTTATAATTGATGTCACCATTGTTAAGGCCTCGATCTTTTGTTTGGTCTCGGCAAAAGGATTCTAAGGATGGACAGGAGTAGGTTTTTATAAATAGTAAATACTGATGAGAGAATTGCATATTATTCAAATGGAAACATTCGTTATCATCGTTAAGGCTACAAAGGCACAATAATAAGGGGTCTTTTTGCACAGGAGTATTCTTGAGAGCACTTTTGAAAATGACAGTTGATTCTTACTGTATATTTTATACACAGAGTCTTTAATTACCGGAATTTTTGAGAGTGGCTATATCCAACAACATGATTTAGATTTGAAAGTTCTGTGTCATTGAATTTTGATATCCATTCAACCGCCATAATCCCCTTCGAATTTGACAACATTGAAAGGGGGATTTTATATATCAAGTGAATGTGAAAACAGATAATCATTCAGTTGTGCAAGACATCGCTCAATTTGTGCAAGACCTTCTCGCTCCATTTAGCAGGTAATAGAGGGGATTTGGAGACTAAACTGACTGATGTCCTCTGTGGCTGGTCAACAACCCATTCCACATTTGGCTTTGAAGCAGCCAACCTTGTGTTGTGATAAATATTAGAGAAAAGGCTGTAAAGATATAGGAATAGATGAGAAATATGCCCTGTCAAAACTACAAAATTGCTTCTTTGCGCCACAGACACACAAGTTGCTGCAATACCGCCACTGTGGAGGATGTATACGAGACGGAGCCCATTGGGACCTCAAGAGTATGTTGTGATACCGTCATAAGTCGGATCACCACTCACCAGTGGTGTGTGTCAATGTGCAGGACCACTGCTTAACCAAACAATCCAGAACCCAAACAGGTGACTAATCCTTTTAAACCTGCCTGTGAAAAAAGCCATCCCAGCAGCATTTGGACAGATCAGTTTCCAGAAATTCGCCCTTGAACAGATACTTTGCTTTTGAAATCAGTGGACTGGCAACCTTTTTAGAATAATTTGTCCTTCTCCATTAACTTTTGTCATGACTATTAAATGTATGCATGTAACTTCAGCAATAAGAAAAAAGGAAAAAGAATGTCGAAAGCCTTTTCTCATGCAATTCTTAGTCCCCATGAGCATAACGTCTCAGTTGGCAGGACAGATGAAACAATTCCTTTCAGAGGGAGCAGGTGGTGTCTGGATTTTAGGTGAGACTGACACTGCTATCTGTTGATGAAGTGATGAGGGATGGATTAATTTGGATATAAGCTCCAGTATAGGTGTAGTGAAGCGTTTCTTCTAAGATTATAGGTTGTATGCATGCAAGCATAAGAGGAAGCTCAACTGGTGTAGGTTAACCACTAAAACGATCAAAGAGCTCTGCAAGATCACATCAAACAATTGAGTGTTATGTGTTCTAATTCCTGGGGCATACACTGTAAGGATAGTTGATGCACTGCTTGAGCAAAGTGATTTTCCCACAGTGTAATGTCCGCCTCATGGTTCATTTTGTTCATCCATTACCTTACAGATACAAGTCAAGGAATATGGTTATGTAGATGATCTCACTATGCTGAAAAAACATCGGCGCGGAAAATATATCAAAAGCTTCCTCAGCAAAGCCATAAACACTTTTCGGAGCTAGATGTGAGCCAGATGGAGCTAGAGGTATATGTCAAGCAACATAAGAGTTGATTTCCAATCTACTACTAGCTGGGAGTAAAGATTGACAGGTCATTCTCCTTTCAAAACTGGTCTTGTGGACGAAGTTGAATTTGATAGCTATAAATGTAGTGTGCCAGGCATGATATGTAACAGTAAGCTTGATTGCCAGGCCTCGATGCCATACTGTGTCATATGCAGTGGTAATGTCAATAAGGACACAGGGGAGGGCGGCCAAGAAATCCAAATTTTAGACGTCGCCATTGGTTTAACACGTAAAAGACAAAAATATCTGAATATTTGATATGTTGTTAAGGAATATTTTCTTATTCCAAAACCGTTGGAGCTGAAGAATCAATTCCACTGTAAGGGTTATTTCTGATTTTTTCTGGGTATGAATAACGGATCAGGACGAGGTAGTATGCGAGTCATGGGAATAACCGCGACCGACCCATATCAAAGCACCCAAATTGGTTTGTGGTTTGCACTCCGTATTTTGTAAATTCTTTTGATACTTGGGTGAGTTGCTATATTGAACATGTTGAATGAGGCTTGGCCGCCATCGTCTGCAAGGACAGTGCCACCCTTCTCATTTGCCTCCAAGGAGTCCTTGCTGCTCTGTGTAAGTAAAGTTGCCTGGTCTATGGTTGATCTGCATGACAGAATTAATAGAAGTCATCCTTTTCATAAGGTAGCTGGGATCAATGCTGCCCGGGGCCACTCGTGCACTCATATACCACTTCATGTTGTCATCATAGAGCTGACACTTTCATTTTCCACCCAAAACACTGACCTATTTCAGTAAAAAGGAGACCCTTTTCACCCTCCTGTTGCAAAAAAGATGCCCTAATCTCTGAACTAACATTCTGAAATTAACTTTTACTGATGCATGACACCTAAATAGACATCTAAACACATAAAAAAAGTAAAGTCGTCGTGCCGAACAAGCTCGTGCGCGGAGTGCCCATCTCTCCTTCCTTAGCGTTTGGGCCAGACCCCTCCGTATTATTTTTGCTGTGGGGGGTTCGCCACTCCTCCCGCCCAGCGAGTCTGTTACTTTCCCAGCATTGAATAATATTGGTACCCATTTATAAACATGGGTAAAGCGCCTTACTCAAGGGCACAACACGTTGGCCGCAGTGGGACTCGAACCCACGACCTTTGACGTGCGGGGCGAGTGCTCAATCCACTGGACCACACACATGCCCTCTAGTAAAGGGGACGGACCAGTATACACAGGAACGGAGTGCCCATCTCTCTTTCGAAGCGATTGGGCCAGAATGTTGCTGTAGGGGGCTCGCTACACCTCCTCTACAGCGAGTCTGTTACATTCCCGACATTGAATAATGCCGGTACCCATTTATACACCTGGGTAGAGAGGAGTAATTGAGGTAAAGCACCTTACTCAAGGGCGAAACACATTGGCCACAGCGGGGCTCGAACTCACAACCTTTGGGGCGCAGGCCGGGCGCTTTATCCACTGGACCACATGTGCCCTCACTAAACACATGAATACCTCTTGTAGCCATTTAATACCAACATGCACTGCACTAGTGCAATAATTGCACCTAAAAATACTGTCTCCCATTTATGTTGCTTGTTTGTTACGCTTAAACAGAGAAATGAGTCAAATGACCACTATGAAATTGCACCCCTAAACACTGACATGTAGGCCCAGACGGATAAATGGGTACCTATTTAAATGAAATGCATCCCGTGCGTGAAGTCCCCTATTATGAAAAGGACACTCTTTTACTGCATTTTTCTGGATGGTCGGCGGGGTCGGTGATGCGGTCGAGGCAAATTTACCCCGCACCCAAGCTGGATTTCGAAGAGGTAAATCAACAACTGATCAGATAGCGGGACTGGTTGGTGACGTCGAGGCGGCCTTCCAGGGGAGGCAGAGGTTTGGAGCAGTCTTCGTGGACCTAACTGCTGCGTACGATGCGGTCTGGCATCGGGGTCTCTACCTCGGGCTATTCGGGATCTTCCCTGGTGTCGGGCTTGTCGAGTTTGTTGTGCTGCTCATCCAGGACGGATCTTTCGTCCTGGGGACATCAAATGGGCAACGCAGTAGAAAGCGCAAACTTCGGAATGGTGTCCCGCGGGGTTCTGTCCTGGCGCCCGGTCTCTTCGGCATCTACGTCTCAGATGTGCCAAAGGGAGATTGTTCGCGGTGCTCCTGTGCAGACGACGCGGCACTTGGAGTGGCTGCTGATTCCTTTGAGTCTTTGGAGGCAGTGTTGCAGGGGGACCTGATCGCTGTGGGCCGATTCTTCCACCGGTGGCGCTTGGGCCTCAGCAGGCCCGGGGCCGTCGGCTCTGTTTTCCGCCTTGCAGGTCGATGCGCAAAAGGAGAACTTAACATCACTCTAGATGGAGAAGGGCTGTCGCATGGCCCAGCGCCGAAGTGCCTTGGCGTCACGGTGGGCCGCAGCCTTGCTTTCGGTCAACACGCCAAGGCAGTCGCTGCCGGGGCGCGGTCTCGTGTCGGCCTCCTCAGGGGCTCGCAGGAACTGGATGGGCTCCATCTTTTGACACCTTGCATGCATCAGCTGTTGCCTTGGCATGCTCCGTTGCTGGGTGCGCTGCACTAGTGTGGAGTCGCGGTGTGCATTCGCACAGGGTTGGTGTTGTTCTGGATGATGCAATGAGACTTGTTGGTGGTTGCCTTTTGGCGACGCCTGTGGAGTGTCTTCCAGGTCTGTTGGCATAGCTCCTGCAGACATTGGGGGAGCCTTCAGACGATCAAGCTCGCCAAGAAATGTGATGAACCTGGTAGCCTAATCCCCCCGCCGGCATCCTTTGAGGATCGGAGAGTTCCACGGAATCACTTTGCTACCCAATCCATGACACTGCAGTCACAGTATCCCTATCGATCGTCCTGGATCGGTGACAGATGGTGTGAGTAGTGGTCGTCCTCTGCTTTGGACCTGGAGCAGTTT
Source organism: Ophioderma brevispina (assembly GCA_023653785.1). Classification (NCBI taxonomy): domain Eukaryota; kingdom Metazoa; phylum Echinodermata; class Ophiuroidea; order Amphilepidida; family Ophiodermatidae; genus Ophioderma; species Ophioderma brevispina. The sequence continues at coordinate 123,021 of JAMKCH010008423.1, forward strand.
GTGGACGGCCCATCTGGCGGGCCCAGAGGCTGTGGCCTTGGTGGGAGGGCGTGGGTCGACCTCGGTAGACTCAGAACTGGCGTAGGTCGTGCGGGGAACTTCCTTCGCAGGATCGGAGTGGGGCTTTCACCAAACTGCGATTGTGGAGAGCCGCAGGCCGTTGGCCACATCGTGGATGGCTGTGGGGTCTGCGGGTCCCCAGGGGGGTTCCGGGCCTGGTCGGCCTGAATCGTGAAGCTGTCGGCTGGTTGAGGACGGATCTTCCACTGTGATTTTGGCCTTGCACGCACGAACGATGTGGATGGTGATGACTTCATCGATGGTTTCAGTGGTGTACCGACCGGGGGGAAGTGGCTCTGGTTTGAAAAAGTGGGACGAAATGGACCAAAATATGTATTTTATCCCTCTTCTTCGGAGAATTTCGACCAAATTCAACGTAAAGTTTGGCAAAATTAATGCAAATTTTGCAATTTTCGTCAAGCATTTTGTCAGGTTAAGAGCAAATCACCTCTGGCAGGACGACTTAGGAATTTTGCCCCTTCTGGATCAACTGCCTCGGTACGTCACTGATGGTTTGAGGGTCCCCAGGGGCACTGATAGCAGGACAAAGGAGTTGACGAAGGATGGCATAAGAAGTTATGGTCTGGATGTGAAAATTACCATTTGGGACAACCTGTGTAGCGATAGAGTTTGCACTCACAGCGCCCACTTCTCTGGCTTGAATATCGGCCATTTTGAAAAGCGCCCTCTTATGAATACATCAGTGAAACTGAAGACATCACCAGATCGAGCAGATTGATCAAAAATACGTCAATATCATCTGAAAATGACATCTTTTCAGGTGTACCTTGTCATTTTAGGCTATTTTGGGTGCCATTTTGAAAACGCCCTCTCAAGGCCATATTAGGACAGGTACAACTGGGCACATATCGTAAAATTATTGCATATGGGCACACTTATCTCTGTGAAAAAGTTCATGCTTTTATCACAAAGTGCACAATCCATCTGTTTAACAGCTGTACTAAAATTAATCATCAATTGAGTTCAAATAAACACGCTCCGTACAGAAATTGGCTTATACTAGAATGTATATTATCAATTATCTCTTCCATGATCACTCCAGAGGATTTAGTGACGGGAGGGTTGAGAATAGTTAAAGCATAGTTAAGCGATCTCATACAAAGGTTCACTGTTAAGGGTACAGCACACATATCCATTTGTTGACCTAAGATTTATTTGTAAGCATACATATCTCCTTCCACCATCTTGTTTGTGTTTTCATAGCAACATATATGTCATTGAAACCCATTTGTCTTATCATAGGGGTTATGTGTACGGGCATGTTTTTGTTGTTGTTGGAGTATTCATATTCTGCGTGTTTCAACTAGGAACACATAAGTCACTCGGTATTTTCATTCCTCACTTCACACACGACTTGGACATAAAAGTGCAGGCTGTCGGCATGAGTTGTGGCGTGGGAGCTGGAGTCAGATACCTGCTTGGTAAGTCTAATGAAAACCTTTGGATGAGTGAGTACCAATCAGTCTATTCATTCCACCTAAAACGCCCAGAAAAGAATGCTACCCGATATATTATCAAATGAGTTTTAAAAAATATGTCACCACAAATAATCCTTGAGCTGCCATCATCAGATTTTTGATTCGTTGCACCCAATTGGTGATTAATTTCCCATATATCACCTTCAAGGGTATGTCCCCTGACTAGGATTAGGTATGTTTCCGCTCCAAAAGCGTGTACTGCCCATTTCAAAATGGCCGTCATTGTTTTATATAAAACGGCCATTATAATTTCATTACAGATAGAAATTTTATCCACGACTATACGAAATCAAGTTTTTAACTTCCTGAAGGGGGCTTAAACAACTAGGCATCCAAGATTTTGCTAAATGAACTGAAAATGGCAAATTGTTAAAATACGAACCTGGGTGATATTTTGGGAGCTTAAAAAGGAATTTATGGCATTTATATTTTAAGTACAGGCTTCTCTTTTTTAAGATTGCGGTGATTTTATTCGCTGCAGGGAAGGTAAATGAGGAAGAAAGGCAGCCCTACCCTTCTTTTCGACCGTATTAAACAAAACTTTCTAAAACGACCCTAAATCATTTCCAATATGTAAACAAATTTAAAGCGGGGTATTGACTTTTCCAAGAGAAAGTTACTAAAGCTGGTTACTACTTGGGCCATATAACGTAGTTTAAACTGACTCTATAATAATTCATATGAAGAAAACAGCTCATATCAACCTATGACGTAATAGGTGTTTCCCTGTAAAAATACAAATATGCTTATGAAGAACTGAAAAAGTTGTCTATATGTAGAAGGAAATTTTAAATCTGGTGACCAAACTTTCTTTCGAGCACATCAAGTTCTATCTTTGTTTCTGACTTATACCACCGGCCCCTTCTCTCTCCCTGCCACCGAGATCATCTTCTTTCCAGCGGCAACTAGTGTTGAGTGGTCTGCAAATGTCCAGAAGTAGTCCACTCAATCTATGAAAAATACTAGGTACACCTGGACAAAATTGCTACAGAAGGTTTTCTTGCTGTAACTAGCAGTAAAAGATCTCCCAAACAACATATCAAAAAGGTAGAAAAAGTGAAGCCTGGCAAGACATGCTAATTTGCATTTATCTTACGCGGACGTATACGCCCATATTTTGACAAAGGTATATAGCTCATAAATGCATGTTTAGGGAGATTTTCCATTTTTCTGTTAGTATTTTGAACATGTTTTGCATGGCTATGCCTGCAAGGTGTGTAGCACTTGTAATTGATATATCAAAAGTGGAAAGTGATGGTCAGTATTCAAGATGGCCGCAATTTTCCCGCCAAAATTAATTTTGCATTCTAGATGATTTGTCAGACTGCAATCGGGATGGGGAGATCTTTATTAGCAAATTATTATCAGAGAGTATTTATTCAAACACATTGGGTCAACTAGTGCCGGGAAGTGATGGATATATGTGCCTCGGACAGGTGGAAAATCATGAAAATAGGGTCCTTTCCCAGGTCCTTTCACATGAAATGTATCCAAAAATATACGGGGTCATTCGGTACACAAGCTGAATAAAAATTGGGTCATCCAGTATGAAACTCAAAGAAGGGTGCCAATGACTTTAAAACCTGAAGTTAAAATAGGACGTGCCTCTTTTCCAGTGTTCAAATTGCCAAAAAATTATAAAATTGCTGTCATGAAATTATAAAATTGTTAAAAATGTGCACGTAGGCTGTGAAAATTTCGAATTTGGATGTTCAAATTCTTTAAAAAAGTGGATAATTTTATGCAAACTTTTGATAAAAGTGGATAGCAGAAAAGAAGAAAATGGGGGTCATTGAGTATTTTAAAAAGGGGGTCATTTGGTAATAGCCTGGGTAATAGGTAGGGCAGCAGCGTAAAAAGGTGGTCAAGCATTCTAGACGTCAGCAAAGTCAGCATATCACTGACCTTGACTAGCTACGCAGCTCTAACAGGGGATGTGACATGTGCTGCACAAGATACTATAAAGCATCATTCGAGAATGATGCAGATAAAGTCAGCCTACATGCCTACATCTAAATGCCAAAGAGACGGAACGGAATACATGACCTCAATGAGGAAGAGAATCATCAACCTATCTGCACTACACACGGTACCCAACTCAAAAAGATTAGACCTCAAGTACCTCGGGTCCTATGTTGGACAGCAAGAAAGACTCAAGAGTTCAAGGGCCGTGGCCTGATCGCTAATAGCATCGTCCCCATACTCCAAAAATTTCCCGGAAGTGATCAACATTTTGGTATTTGAGGAAAGCTACTATTTTTCCTCAATTTACCCCCTGTGCAATCTTAGGGCTAAATGATATTTGGTTTGGAAGTTATAAGCAAAAATGTACCCCATTTTGGTCAACCGATATCAATTTTGCACATATAGGGCTAAGAAAATCATGTTTTAGCTCTCACATGAAAACGGGTTGAAATATCAGCGCAAAACTCTACAGATGGGGTTTAGGGGTAAAGACCATTATATCAAGATGAAAACTGTATTTACTTAAATTGGGTCGTCCCCTTTTAATATATTGGATAATAACCAAAATATAGGCAAAAATGGCACATAGGTTTTATGCAAATTAGCATGTATTGCCATGCTTCCTTTTTTCTACCTTTTTGATATGTTGTTCGGGAGGGTTTGTACAACAAGTTACAGAAAGAAAACCTTCTGTAGCAATTTTTGTCAAGGTCATACCGTAGATTGAGTGGACTAAAGTGCGAGAGAAAATTATGGGGAAAGGTTTATCAATAGTTTTACTTATGGTTCTTATTATATCGAAAAAAGATGTGCAGGGATGTTTTTCTTCTTAATTTATGTCCCCCCGGAGCGGGTATAACTGGGGGGGGGAACTGCCGCCATAATGAGTTAAGATCATGTCCGCAATATACATGTTATTATTTCTCTTTTTGGTGCTCCCAGATTATTACTCGCATTTTTACCCCATGAATCTGTCAATTTTAGTACAAACATGCCTCGGCCTCCTTCCCGCAGCCATCAAGGACGCATAAATATATAAGCCCACTTCAGGAAGGTAAAACCTTATTTCGTCTATAATACAAATACAATGGCAATTTTTCCTAAAACAATGACGGCCATTGTGAAATAGACAGTACACGTTAAATGTGCACCTTTTCGCGGCGGGAACATACCTAATCCTAGTTAGGGGACACCCCTTCAAGGTGATATATTGGAAAATTAATCACCAGGTGGGTGCAACAAACTCGAATTTTAAGGCCCGTACAGAAACTGGCTCATAAACTAAAATAATGTTCAGAAAATAAGCTGTATGATCCCATTAAAATTAGCTATTAGTATACAACATATATACATACACACACACATTACTTAAATATTTTTCCGATTAACGTTAGGGTTAGATTATTATTGTTATTATTAGGAGGAATTGACCTTTCATTAACTCTGACATTAGGGAGAAATTGTATTTCCTCCTAATATTCTTTATATTCCGCTTTATTTAGTTTAGTACAACAAAGAGTATGAATATTATGGCATGTTAATTTATGCAAATGTGTGCAAATTTTGCGATTTTCTACGACGAGCTGCCTGTAACAGAATTTGTTATACACATCCTGTCGCACAACGCATTATAGTCTCAAGAATATGGAAATGTTTGCCCTAACGTTGTTATAAGCATCATTTTTATTATTATTTATTTTATTTTATTTACAATTACAATTATATTATTATTCATTATTTATTTATTATTTAATTTTAAGGGCCAATTTGGGCTGCAGTAGCGGCAGCAGCAAATCCACGTGTGGTTACTTTCATTGGTGGACTTCTGGCAGGCTTTGGATTTATATTGACTGGATATGCAAATTGTTTGGCTGATTTGTCGCTGGGCATGCTGATTTCAGGTAAGGCATCAATATGCAAACATTTTTTTTTAATTTGTAACAACTTTTTCTGTGTATAATGTACAATAAAAGATCAGAAGTATGCTTTTATTTGTGTTTATGTGTATATGTTATGTATGTGTGCACGTATGTATTTATGTATGTTGTATGTAGGTATATCATTTACACTGTTGCCTATAAAGTTGGAATAAACCTTTACGAACTGTGTCCTTAGTATGAAAGGAAAATGGGGTATTTGAACAGCAGATTTAAGGATTTTGTTACATTTTTTTCACATCAGTCAGTTTACAGATAACACATTTTGGGTGCTTTCATGCATCGAAATGTTCAATAGTACTGTTTTAAATGTCAATGAGTCACTAATATCTAGCATGGGCACCCCTGGTGCGTCAAGACGTCTTGATATACTGTCCACAAGGTTGTTTATGATGTCAATGTGCAGAGTGTCCCACTCCTCGGTCAGAGCCTGAGCTAACTCTTGTAGAGTTTGAGGAAAATAATCCCTGTCATTGATTGCTCGGATCCCAGGCATGCTCGATAGGGTTCATATCAGGGGAGCAAGCAGGCCATGGTATCTGCTCCACCCCTCTGCCTCAAGAAATTGTCTCACTACAGAGGCCCTATGCGGCTTGGCATTGTCGTCTTGCATCCGAAAATTGTTTGCAGAAACCCTTCTTGCACGTGGCAGGCTGTGGTTTTCCAGAATGTCTAGGTACACGACGGCGTTCATGTTTCCATCTGGCACCACCAGTCACTCTTTTCCTCCACAATGAATACCGGCCCATACCATCACTGAGCCGCCACCACCATGAGTCGATTCCTGAATACAGTGATCTTGGAGGTTCTCGCCATCTTAATGGTCAAGGATGTAGCGGCTCTCGTCCATAAAGACAACATGTCACCAGTTTCCGAGCTGTAATATTATGTGCTCCCTAGCCCAGCGAAGTCGAGCAACTCTGTGCAGAACGTTAGGCGTGGGCATTTAGTTAATCGTCTTACTCCGTATCCATATTGAAGCAATCTCCGATTTGCAGTTTGGCGGGAAACGTTGATTCCATACTGTCTTCTCCACAAACGTTGGCATTTTTCGGGCTCAACGGCACAGATTAGGCAGTCGGTGATCATCTCGTCTGGTAGTCAATCGTTGTCGTCCTGGAGATGTTCGTGGCTTCAAATGGCACACCTCTCGAAGATGTCTGAGGATTTTACAGACCGTACTCTGCGATATCCCGAGGAAATCGGTGACTTTGGCTTGTTTTTGCCCTTCCCGTTGGAGTGCAAGCACTCTTCTGCGTATTGACAATGCCGTTGGAACCTCTGTGTCAGTTTTTGTTGTAAAGGTAACAACAAACTCTGAAAAACGTGAGCCCATTGCACACAGGCTTGGAGCAGGCAAAATTATCAAACAACAGACGTCTGGCCTTTTATAGATCCCAACAAAAGGCGTTGTTACGTAATTCAAAATTATGCATGGATTCACCTGGGTAGTGGGGACTCATTATGTAATCATTCAATTACTCTAATATGATTACTGAGGCGTTCAAATAGAAATACGTTTTAAGATTGGGTCTGAAAAAAATCCAACATTATGGGCAACAGTGTATCTAAAATACTCTATCTACCAGAGGACATTTTGAAATATGAGGACATTTTGAAATGTGAGGACATTTCACATTTTTATCTATTTTTAATCGAATAAACATCTATATACCGTGTGTCCCAAAAAAAACGCAACACTTGGTGGCAGGGCCCATAAGTTTTGAACAAAAGCACGTGACTACTTATCCTTTGTTGTGAGATAAGAAGGTACTGTTAACTAATATCCCTGAAAAGTTCATAAAGGTAGAGTTAATATTTTTAAAGATATGACCCCAGAAATCAAGTAACCTGCAGGACCCATTTAACCAAATTGAGGCGCTATTAACTACAAATACGGCACTGTACGTTTTGCGCCCAGAACCACCAATATGAATATCAAAGTCCCAACCACCCGTCCACCATTTCCCCCCTTTTTAAAAGACAGGTGCTGCAACAAATATTAGCATATGAATGTTTCCATTGGTAATAGCAACTAAAAACATGCATTTTTTTAAATTTTTAAGTGTGTTAAAACATACTTAAAAAGCTTTAAAAGATCGAATTAGGAATGTATGATCAACAAACTCTTCGTATTGTCCAAATAAGACTGCATTGGATTAGAGCTAACCATTCATTTTGTGACGGCACACAAAGAGTTATCTTAACCCAAAATTTAATGACAGAATAATTATACTGATATTGTTATTGAGTTTTGTGTTGAAAACATATAGGTTTTACCTTCATAAAGTTGAGAATGTAACATTATTTTCAGTAACAAACAAGTTGCAGCCCAACGCATTTATCATTTTATATAATGTGGAGTTTTGTCTATGACTTAGTCATAGTTTTATCTTCTTGAAACATATTTTTTTCACCAATAAATTAATGTTCTATTATCAGTCAAATAATAATTATGTAAATGCCGTCATTTGACCCAGTAGAAGTCGTTCTGCAAGAAATTTGGGCAAGTAAATGTTGATTGCAATCAATATTGTATTTGCCATTCTGTTCTTCATTGTCAGTCTTGTGGTTAATCAGCTCCTCATTTTTGTAAAATGGGTTCTGCGGGTTACTTGATTGTTGGGGTCATATCTTAAAAACTATTGACTCTGCCTTTATGAACTTTTCAGGAATATTAGCTAACAGTCCCATCTTACCTTACAACAAAGAATAAGCAGTCATGTGCTTTTGTTCAAAACTTATGGCTCCTACCACAAAGTGTTGCGTTTTTTTTTGGGACACACGGTATATATAGCTTATTCCGTGTATGAGACAGTTATATAGAGGATTTTTTACTGTTTAAGACAGCCTTATAGAGAACAGTTATAAAATGAAATTTATAGTTTTAATATATAGAGAAATTTATAGTGTTTTAGGACAATAGTATTTAAGACAGTTATATAGGGAAATTATTTATCGTGATTTCTTTTCAATGAATCGCAATTGAAAGACTCTAAAGTATTATAATATAAAATATTTTAGAAATCTTAATTTTACATATTTTAGATGACAAGAATGGCAAAATTCTTAATTTCGTAATTCTGAGTTCCAGACCATTGATATTTATTAGTTTAAAAAAAAGAAAAGCAACCTATTTTCAGTTTAAGAGCACTTTTTTAAATATTTGGCCCCTGACTATTAGTAGTCGAATGGACGGATATATTAATAAATATTTATGCAGATAAAAACAGACAGCCAAAGAGACGAACAATCATCGGACAATTTATTTTCGCAAATGCATTAATATTTACAGGTATTGGCCTTGGACTTCCTATCGTTTCAGTTCAAGATATCATTCGTGATTATTTCGTGGATGGAAGGCATGGCATGGCTGTTGGTTTGGTCTTCATAGGATCAGGTATTGGTATGACGGTCTTCCCGCCTATCACTGAATGGCTGATTGATGCATATGGCTGGAGAAATGGATCAGTTCTGCTGGGTGTGTCGTGTTTTAATGTGTGTGTTAGTGCAGCACTCTTTAGGCCAATTTCCAAACGCACATTAATAACTAAACCAAGCAACGTAGACGAAACGGCGAGAGAACGGAATAATTCATGGATAAGAATGATTTCTGAATATGTGCCATACTATATTGGTGCTGCAGCGCTTAAGAAACAGCCAAGATTGATCATCCTTTTCGTTTCATTTTTATTTTGGGGACTTGCTTACACAGGGTGGATGCTATTCCTTGTGTCGTATGCGATATCACTGCAGTATTCCTCTTACACCGCCTCATTGCTTTCAGCCATTGGTGGTTTAGGTACACTGGCCGGCCGTTGTATCGCGACGCCATTCCTTGATAGTCAGTGGCCATCTCCAGAAATGCAGCACGTTTTACTCTCATTTGGAAGCTGTCTGATCCTTACTCTTTACCCGTTTGCAACAACCGTCTGGTCATTAGCGGTACTATCATTACTGGCGGGTGCTTTCATTGGAACACCTCCTGCAGTTATGGTTTTAATCACCAAAAAAGGCACACGGGAGTGTCCTGAGTTCTACATCGGGGCACTTGGTATGCAATACATGTTCCTGGGCGTTGGTTTGTTTGCGGGAGGACCAATGACAGGTATATACCATTTTGATTACGTATCTTTTGTGGCGGGTAACTCAAACGTCCAATGTATTACAAGTAGGAAAAAGTGTAAAACTATATTCGGAAGATTTTACGCAATCTTTAGTTTCGAAAAACAATGAAATAGCCGCTTTCTTTAACCTTAACGCCACATTTATTTCTCTCGGGAGGGACTAAAGGAATGAGGGAACAGGGGAAGAAGAAAGGTCGCAAATTCGTGTGGGATTCGAACCCAGGGACCTTCGGGCCCCAGTCACATGACCCGGGATACCACGCTATTTTGTCACTGGCCCGGCCAGCGATTTCGTGCCCATATGTGTCTTCGTTTGATGACGTCATTGCTACATCCTATTATCTTCAATATGACACCAAGAACAAGGTGATTGAAGGCTCACGTAGGACATTACCCTCAAAATACTGTCGTTAGCCAAAACGGCGGCCATTTTGGCCGCCATCTTGGATGACCGCAACACAATTTAATTAGCACACCTTTGAATTATTGTGTATTATCATAAGAACTACCAAAAAAATCAAGGTGTGCTTAGTTTGTAGTGATCTGGCAAATAACTTGCTTATTTTTGATTTTGGCCCTCCAATTATACATATGTTGTTGTTTTTCCAGTGTGATTTTTCTATATCAACAACTGCTTGCATGCATTTTCCTTCATTCAGTATTTTTCGTCACTAAGGAATATTAGAAAATCTAATACGTTTAAGCCTCGTTTACGCTGGTTTTCATTTATTCGTCTTGTTCTAGAAATAATGCTTGACGTCTTTGTCAAATCATATATCTAAGTACTAAAAGTTTTGGTCACTCATAACGAACTACAATATTTACGTGGCCTAATCCTCCTCAGATTAAGAGGTTCACCCGGCCTCGATTTTCATGACACTTTATCCCTTCTTTGATTGTCTCCAAACAAAGGAATCGATTGCATGTCTCAGATTGTACGACAATCTATTCAATTGAATCTGGTATGAAGCCTTTACATATTCGATACTAAAAGGGTTCATGTAAATTGGGTTTAAAGCATCTTATTCTGCTGAACAAAGTTGAGCATTTCAGCTGTTAATACGGCTTTTTAGTTTTGACCTCAAACATCCCCTCCAGATGTGTTCGTACCATCGACAATATGCGTTACTGACAGGAATAAAAAATCAGACTATAGATATCTTTGAGAAAAGCTTATTTACAAAATTTGAGTTGATTCTGATCTTGCAGTTTCGTGTTATGAGCAATTGCTTGTTTCTTACGGTCCCATATGCGACTGTGCTGTTATTTCTGTCCGACAGAAAAATACAAAATTGCGAATTCTTACAGATACGACCGAATTTGCACGTACGATTAGGTACATATAGATTACTAAGGCTAACAGTTAAGAAGACATAACAATCTCCACTTTTTAGGTAAATCAGGGGCGGGGGCGAGGTTCTAGATCACGAAATACCCCGTGGTATTGTCTTTTAGACAGCGATTATTGTCTTAAGTGTGGTGTAAATTTCGTGCAAAAATTCTTTCGGGAAAAAAATCCGTGGGGCTCCATGGGATACCCCCCCCCCCTGTCCACCAACGGAAGTAGGAAGACCTTGTTCATTACGTGTTAATATCAAATAACCTTTCTTGTTTTGTCTTTCGTCTGAGTGTATGGACGTTTGAATTATGTATGTACGTAGGGCTCTTCATTTAAAATATGTATGACCTTGTGTTAATATCAAATAACATTTCTTGTTTTGTCTATCTTGTGTGTGTATGGACGTATGAATTGTGTATATACATAGGGATGTTCATTTAAAATATTGTATGAATGTATCTTGTGTTTTATTCAACGTTTACTAATTTCAGAAGTTATGTGCATTCTGATTTTTAAATTGTTTGTATGTTAATGCATTTAACTTCATGATATCGACAGATATCCGATTACTGATTTCCATCTTAATTCATTTCCAGGCTACATATTTGATGCATCTGGTAGCTTTCATATTGCCTTTTACTCACTTGCTATTGCTGAAGGAGTCGCAGCTTCACTCGCCTTACTGAAAACTCCAGAAATCTTTAGGTGATAGTTATATTCTGGTGATGTAAATTATTATTATATGGGAAAATTTACCTCAAAGATACTGAGATTTTGATATAATCTAAACCATTGGCCCAAGCACGATGAAAACATCCCTGTTGAAGCCATATGAATGTTCGTTCACTGATCCGTAAATATTCGGTTAAATCCTTCAGTCCTTCAACACGAATGCACTGCCATCTTTATCCGCCATGTTTCTTAGTTGTGAGTGAGTGCCGGGGCTCAGGCTAGGACAAATATCGGGAATAATTCTGGGAATAATTAATTAGCATTATATAGCGTGTCGTGTGCAAGACATCTCACGATCGGGGCTTCTTCAACAAAAAAGACAAACAGACAAAGTTTCTAAGGGTTGAATCTATGCATAATGAAAACGCCTCAAGTTTATTACATACCGGGGCAAGTCAAATAATGGTACCAATATAAATGTTAAACCTTCCGAATTTGCTATAAAAAAGTCCACTTATGACAAAATGTTTGAGAGATGATTAGAAGGGAAAAAGTTCGAAATATTACTCGCCAATCTGCAGCGACCAAAGGTCAAAGAGAGAAAACTGGATACGTAACGATGCAGTAAATCCTCAGACGCTTCACTCATATTAAAGAACAAAGACTGGGCTTTCCAATAGTGTTTATTTCATCTTATTTGCTTTTGTCAGTTCAGAGATATAATAAATTTAGAGCGATACACCAAAATCGATTTTGTGCCACTTTTATGCATGGGCGTAGTTGTTTCGAGTACTGTGCCATGCTGTCTTGAAGCTCACAAAAGATTCGCAACTTGGCAAAAGAAAAAAAACACATATTAAAGTACAAAAAGGGAAGTTTCCCGACGCATGCTTTAATAGTCAACACAATAAGTTAATATTTTCTTTTCATAAATAATAAACAAATACAAATATTTATTGAACGTTTTAATGAAATGGAACATTTTCGGATAAGCGAACCTTTGGATAAACGAACCTTCGGAATAACACACCTTCGGATACACGAACATTCGGAATAATGAAACAAATGTTCGGATTAACGAACCTTAGGAATAACGCCTACATAGGTATAGGGAATTCCCGTGTTCGGAGTAACGAACCTTCGGATAAACGAAACTTCGGAATAACGAATCTTCGAATAATGAACAGCAACCCATAATGTACATGATGTCAATCGTTGTGTGAGTGAAAACTTTGGCTTCACTTTAATGTTAGATTCTATAGCTTTCCTGAAGACTGTCACCGAGGGGAAGTTCACTACACCAGCAGGGATGGGAAATCCACCAAATAATGCAAACCACGCCAGGAGCTCAAGAAAGCACACTAAGAAAGGTATTTGCTGGATAAGAAGAGTTCCCAGGTCCAACTAGCCCATTTCAATTCCAGAAATGATTTCGAATTGCCAGTAGTTATTGACTATCATGCCGTAATGAATGTCAAAGTTGTGTTTTCAAACAGATATTCTTCCGCTAGAATCATATAGTTTTATTCGATTGGGATGTTCCCTAATTATGGCGGATAACGATAGCTTGATAACGGAAATGAGATGGAAACTTCAATGGAAGATAGGAGTACGCTGTTGGAAAAATGGCACGTGATAACTTGATACAACTTTATCAGCAGTTGACACTGTTCTGTTTGGCATGGAATGCGAATTCTACCTAGCTCATGCTCTTCACTAACCACGTGATTTATCATTACGTGGTCTGTTGGATTTTTTTGAAGACCACTGTCTTCATTGACGTTATCTCGATTTCGACTTATACAACCTCTCCAATTTATATAGAAGTCTACTCCTTAGACCTTCTTTTAAAACCTGTGTTTGATTTCTTTCTCAAACTCGGAGCAAAACCGCTCCATCCTGCCGCCAAATGAAGGTCTACTTGTTTTTGGATCAGAAAGTGAACTTCCCACCTTTGAGATGACTAAGGTTAATGTCATTTGACTGTTCGGGCCCGCCGGCGGCTGTCTGTATGTCAGTCACATAATTTGCAATACTCTCGATCACTATCGACCAGAATCGGATCCCTTACGATGATTCAGGTAATTACACTTCTCTTTATTTTTGGATGAATACACTGTAACACTATGGTGAGGGTGACAAGGAGATATTTCCCTGTGCTGAGCGGTCACTGGATGACAAACTCTCTCGATTGTGAATTGGCGGCCACAGATAAAAGGTCGCTTACTCTAAAATAAAAACAAAAAGCAAGCATTGTTTCAAACCATAATATATATATTGAAACACTTTCATGAGGTAAATTGATTTTAAGAAAGACGGAAACGACGAGTTCGCAATGCTTTTCCAAACGGTCAATTTATAACGATTATTAGTGGGCAAAGTGTTAGCAACTTAAAAACTGTCTCACATCGCTACAGCCTTTAGTTTACCGAAATTAAATATTGGCCAAAATTAGTACCTGAAGTTCTATTTATCATCATGATGTGCCTTTTACTGCTAACATTGAAAATAATTGACTTATACAAAGAAAATGATGTTTTACGAGATTCTTTGTTCAACATCACTACTGAACCCTCACATACTAGCATATAGCCCAGTCCCTAAGCACATTTATTGTGCAGTTTTTCCTAAAAGCAGAAACTTGGCATGCTTATACATATTGGGTCCCTGAACAATTTCTGATATAGTGCCAAAAATGTAGCGCCCCCTAGTGGCCTACAGCGCCCTCTATAGTTTTACCCAATAATGAAATTTCCTTTCAAAGCTTAATGTCCATAACTCCACTACTTTTTGACCATATTAGTTCCCAGTAAGATTTTAAAATGATGTACATGTATCTAGACTATTGATTTTAAGTTATATCAATATGGCTTCCATCTTATATTTCAAAATTGGCTGTCCACTGAAATACATAGGAAGCCTAATTTAAGTTAAGAATGAGGAAAAACACTAATTTTAAGGACCATCCAACATTGGTAATGCTGAGGAGTTCAGAAAACACCTGATGAATGGCAGCTTGTAACAACAGCAGCAATCATGAATTTCAAATGGCGACTGATTTCAAAATGGCCGCCTATGAATATATTTTGAATTTAACCCAATTATGAAGTGTACCTCTTGAAGTCGTTAAAACTTTGCCCGGGAACCTGTGCTGCAGTGACCCAGATGAATACCCCTTAATAATTCATGAAAAAGCTGTAGCGTGACCTTGAAAATCATAACTCATGTTAGCCTAAAAACCAGTCATTCAAACTTCGACCTAAATTGTTTTTTCACAACTCAGTTACCCCAGTAAAACCGGTTTTGTCCGGAACCCTCTGGCAAACTTAAAAGTGATTTAAAACCATAGAGGGCCTGTGTAACACGGCAGGGAACTTGACGGTCTTGAAAATGCTAACTCTTGCAAAACTGCAAAAAACAGAAACGCCAGTCAAACAAATACCTTCAGTCGAATTGCTGGTGCGCCAATTCCAAGATTTTGATCAGTCAACCATGATGCGTTGGTGCACAACACGACGTTGCGCGGAGAGATTTCACCCGTTAGCTGTAAATATTCTGTGGGGACGGTTCGTAAAAAACTCGCGATTTTGCTATTTCTGTCACACTTTGGAGCCGGGAATTCAATTTTAGGGATTCTACAAGGATCAAGGAACCTAGTCAACCAACATTTATCGCTATATTGGTGGAATGGATGCAGGAGAGAAGTAGATAGACACCAATCGACTCCTTATTGTGTGTGCTCTGTGCGGCGTGCACGGGCGTTCATGATATTGTACAGGTATTTTGCATTGACAATATCGCCCATTTTGTAAACACATGCATGAGTCATAATGTCAGCGGGAAATTCGAAAATTGGACTACAAATCTATCATCTGTAGATTTTATCCTTCATGTACATGATAGAGGAGATCCGAGAGATATATACGGAAATGTTCATGTTGAAGGTCATGACTTACGAGAAGGTAAAAAAATATACAAATTAATCCGCTAAAAATACAGATGAATCAATGTAATTAGCTTTAATTACTGCACAAAGCAGCTATCGATTTTCCAAGGGTATTAATCATACCTCCCATGGGTCCAGGGATAAGTTTTTAAGTGCCTCCAATGTATCTGGCCATTGATTTAGGTCAATGTCAAAATTACCCCCACCATAGATTTCAAAATGGCCCGCACTAATATCCATATTAAGCATAATTCCCAATTATGATGATGAAAAACACTAAGGACAATAATATTCCACATTGATAATGCTAACATTTAAGTTCAACAAGAGCATTGTACATGTAGTAGTCACCAATTAGAAGCAATCTTCTATTTCAAGATGGCGGCAGCAGATCTTCAAAAATGTCTGCCATTGAAACTATATTGTAATATATCTGCTCTGACACCATTTCGATCTTAGCTCTACAGACAAAACCTATTTCTAAGTATGAGAATTCAAAATGAACCCATTGTGTAGGAAGCATAGTTTGTTGCTTGATAATAAGTAGTTACTAAGGAACTTAGGTAGCCCGAGTCAGTCATTTTGGCATGCAATGACGTGCACAAGTAGAGGTGAACATTGAAGTCAGCTGATCGGATTTGCATCCATGTGTACATCCTTTTGAGCAAGTACATGGAACCAGCTCAATCAAAGCCTTGCCACCTAAGGGATGTGTCCATTGAGTAGGTGGTTTCATCTTGGCTTCCCGACCCCAGTAAATTGATTGGGTAGGGCTAGGATGCTAGAAAAAATGACAGCAGAAGTAGAGTTACCAAAACATCAGGAATATAATCATGAGTGAGAACACTTATATAAGGGCATCACCAAAAGAGAGACATGCTTGCTATACCAACCATGCTTGGAATATCTCCGTGGCCTTCATACAGGAATTACGTCCGCTACCTTTAATGTCTGTTCGATGCTGTTTACAAGATCAGAATCACGGGTTGACACCCCTTGGCGTATTACTTGACTCAACTATCAACTGTCACCGAGGGGACACGGTTCCAGCTTCACTATTCCGCCAGTAGTTCTTCAGTTATGCTAGGCTCTTTCTCCCAAGGAAAACGAAAACCATCCGGGATTGGAACAAATTGCCAGTTGATCCTGTTGCATACCCCATCCTCTTTGATTTTAAACTACATTGAGGGGGACTTGCTTGAAGTAAAACTCTCCTACCGGATCTTTTTTTACTTGCACCTGTATATATTTCTGCCTGAACTGAACTTGTTGCTTTGACGCAACGCCCCACACACACAGGTTATCCTCACCCACCAGAGGGCAGCACTTTTCTGGAAGGACGAAGATGAGGATTCCTTTTCCAGTGCATGGACCAGATTATTGCATAGCTCAGGAGTGAACCAGTAGTGTTTTGAATGTGATGTCTGCATGCAGAACAGTATATTTAGGTGCCTCAATCAAGCTGAGTTCACCCGACAAATATAGTCATTCTTTCTTCATGGTGACAACGCCACATACTTGGAGTAGGAATAGGTGGTTTTAAAGATCCAAGCAGGGTGTAGACAAAGGATTTTGGAAAACTGGAAGCTTTAACTTGCTTCTTGTTTTGCTTTTTATTGGACATGAGAAAAATGTATACGGTTTTTTTTTTCTTAGAAACTTTCTTATTAATATTGGAAGATTACTATGTCATTTTGTTTTATAGGGCTAGGTCATTTGACATTTTTGATTATTTGTGTGTGATTAATAAGGTTTGTATTTAAATAGGCAAACATCTCGACTTGATTTTTTTTAATTGCCATTTTAACTACGTTAATGGAACTTTGCCTTCTGAAATAACTTGAAGGACAGTTGAATGGGGATGAAGGATTTATATAAGCTTAATAGCACCAGAATAAGAACACAATTGTCTTTTGAGAAAATGTCCGACAGAATCAGTCAAGTTTCAGCTAACGTTTGGACGTTAGATGTTTGGCCTTAGGCTTCTAAGTACGGGGAGCTGTGCTCTTCCACTACACTAGGCCAGATTGTTGAAACGATTCTGAATTTGTAGTTCTGAGTTGTAGACCATCGAGCCATCATATTTGGTTTTGGTAAATATACCTATGAGGAATTCGGAAAGCAGAATCATTGGATTGTATACAAATTTTTAATCTGTATGCATGAGGCTTAAATTTGTGACCAAATTTAACACACATTTTGTCAAATTGCAAAAAACAATTAAAAAGAAAAATTGAGCAATTTCAACAATGGATGGTCCACTGAGTAAATTGTTATTTCTGAAGTTGAGAAACTATGCCACAATAGACAAAAATCATATAGGAAAGGTTGTCAGTGGTATACCAAATTGTTAAACTGGTGCAGGTGTGACATTCAGGGATGTGTCAATTGCGTAGTTGGTTTCTAGATTCCAGTCCATACAGTAAAAGGATCAGGTAGGACTCGGATTTAGACAAAATTATAGCAGAAGTAGCTCAAAGAAGCAGCATCTCAGGACTTGAATAAGGCTCATCTGGCAAGTGAATGGCCTACAGTACAAGGGAACTCAAGACAGATGACCACATGGAGATAGGTGGAAAGGCCTGGAGGAGCTGGTTCGATATGTTGCTCAAAAGGATGTGTACACATGGATGCAAATCCAAGACAACTGAACTTCAATGCACTCTACTTTGTGCAAGTCATATCAGTGCCCAAAATAAACTAAGGCACTAGTTGTGACTTGGGAACTACTTGATAGACACAGCCATACTTAGCTTCTTACACAACACATTTTGAATTCGTTTCTAATTAGAGTAGGTTTTGTAAGTAGAACTAAGATCGTATGTGGTTTCAGAGGCAGAATATACAAATATAGTTGAGTCGCAAGCACCTTTGAAATATGCCATTTGAAATTAAAGATTGCTGCTAATTGTGACTCCTACAATGTCAGCATGCTTCTGTCTGAACTAACATAGTGTTAGCAATCAATGTGGGCCTGTCCTTAGTGTTTTTCATCATTCATAAGTGAGTTATGCTTAATATGCGATATAGTGGTAATTAGTGGCGGCCATTTTGAAAATTAGGGTGGCAGTTTATATTGGACATTGACTTAAATCAATCGCCAGATACATTAAAAGGGGAACGGGGGGCACTTAATGGACCTTATTTGGTCAAAACAATAGTTGAGATATTATCATTAACCCTTCAAGAGGTACATTTCATAATTGGGTTAATAGTCAGGTGGAAGTCTAGGCACACAGCCTGAAGGATTGAAATGGAGTAGCCAGACTTTTTTCTATTGATAGATTTTAGTTCATTGGACTAACTCCAAATAATTTTTGGGAGGGGGAGGGTGTGCAAAAATTGTTACAGTGCCATTTTAGAAATTCCAATATGGCTGCTACCATGTCCAAACAAAATCAACTAAAAATCCCTTAATTAAGTATTTCCGATAGAGACAAATATCTCTCGGTACTCCGGTGTTTTAAGCACGAGAAAGTGTTGGTAATGTAATTTTATCATTACATTGCCACAAAAATCCAATATGGCTGCTCAAAAGTCAAACATGCTCTCGGAATCATTAAAATGATCTTAACCCCTCCATTATACCTATTTACGCACACTCGGAAAGTGTACTTTAACACCTCTAGAATGCATTTCCAACGCATCAGGACACGTCAAGTGTTCTGCACATTTTGCAGTTTAGAGGCTTGATTCCAGTGTCTATATGCATGCTTTATGCTTTACACTTATGAGATACATGTATTTGATCACTAGAACCCTTAATGGCAATTCTCTGTAATGGACATTTTCAAAATTAAAGATGGCAGCCATTACAGCCGCCTTGTAAAATAGTACAACCTATACATTATATGTGTATATATGTAGTTACATCAACTAATTATTATTAGAAAGGTGTAATTAAGGTATGGGATAAGTAGTATTTATTTGACATTGGACATTGTATTTGATTTCTGTCTGTTCTTTACTGCCAAAATGTTAAGATGGTGGGCAATGTGGCTGCCTTTTTTACCTTCTTTAAAACCTATGAATTACGATACATCTGTATTGTATATAGTTTAAAACACCCAAAATGTGTATTAAAGTTTAAATTAAAGTATGCGATGTATGTCTTTGAGCAGTAATAACTAGCATTGGTCTATTGTTTTGACAAAATGCTAAAATTCAAAATGACGGCCAATATATTATGAATATATGACAATGTGTAGGTTTTAAGATCTTAACTAAATAGGTCAGGCATATTGACTGCCATCTTGATCGTAAGCTTGTTAACACACTTGAAATGTCAGATATGAGTTCCTACTGGGTATAGATCGCAAAATTATGCCTCTATTACAAAATACTTTGTGAGTTATGGTCAATTGAATGATTTCAGGGATATTGGGTTTTAGGGTGGCCATATTGGATTTGATGGTAATGTTGTGATCAAATCACCATACCCCGTCCAAAAGATTCCTCGTGCTTAAAACCTGGATCTATTGCATAAAATTATGGCCATTTGATGAGTTGAAAGTGATAGTGGCCATATTGGATTTCTAGAAAATGCACTGCACGAAATTTTGCACACCCTCCAGAAATTATTAGCTTAGGTCATCATTGACAAAATACCGTTTCCGAATGCGAAGTCAATGAGGGAACAAATTTAACCCCCTGGTCCAGGAAATTGTGTTTGGCTCTTTTCATTATTTAATTACGCCAGTATGGCTTGTGCTAGGCGTAGTCTCAGTTAAATATGCCGTGCCATGTCGATGTTAGTTCTGTGCCGGTCAAACGTAGCAACGGCTTATAGGTCTGTAGTCATCGTTCTGTTTATGGTAG
>JAMKCH010008424.1:0-30178 GCA_023653785.1 Ophioderma brevispina
ATTAAAGCTTTTAACTTAGGGATGCATTTTTTACATATTTTGCGCCCAATTAGGCGCCTTTTCTATTTTCAGCCTATCAATAGATAGGCTTATGCCATCAAGTAGAAGATTTTCTGTCAAGGGCAGCCAATAAAATATAAACTAGTCTTTTGTATCTTGTTCAATTCTCGTGAAAATCACAGTTATGCAAGTATTGAAATTGCTGGTGCTTTCTATGAAACAATTTTTTGAAATTTTGAGTTCAAATTGGTTTTTAGGGGTATTTTTGTATTTTTGCCCTGATTTCCAAGGTGACAATTAGTAGGCATTTTTTCATGCAGCATCACTTGTCCTAGCTGCTATGTTGTATAATGCTAGCCTTGATAGATGCATTTGCAGCCTAATGTTTTACCTGGGTTGGTCAGTGTGCTAATTACATGTTTGCTAGCTAGCTAGGGTCATGGACTTTTAGCAAGGACACATCCCATGTCTGTTGGTATAACAAGCTCAGTACCTCTGGTCAGACAGATGTGCATTTAGCAATATGCTTGTACCAGTAGTTTTACAATGGATATAGTATAAATATAATGTAACATTTCTGTACATTTAAAAAATGGTTTATATTTCTTCAAAATGTAAACTTGTGTATTTTCCATAATAAGCCCATTGCATGCACCCAATCAATAGAATTTCTGTTCATTTGTTCTGGTCAGTCAGATAGTATATCTTCTACCCCTATAAAAATCCAAATATTTCTTTCTCAATTTAAAATAAATGTATGGAATTTCTTGGATCCACAAACCTTTCCTGTGTGTGTGTGTGTCCATGTTTGTATCCTAGTCTGTGCCTGTTTCTCTGGCTGTTGCATGTGTGTAGGTGTGTGCCTATGTGTGTGTGTTGTAAACAGATGTCAAAAATAAGAATTAACAATTGAACAAATCTGTTTGCTCACAGCAAGACCAAGAAACCTATTTGTATGTACATGTACGTGTCTATATATATGTGTGTGTTTGTATGTATGCATGTATGTATGCATGTGTGTGTGCATGCATACGTATGTATGTATGTATGTATGTGTGTGTGTGTGTGTGTGCGCACATTACATATAATAAAGTTAATGTCCAAAGTAAAGAATGCAGTAATAACTTATCTCATTATTACGGCATTCCTTTGGACATTAACTTTATGTATTATATGTATGTTTCTATCTATTAACTAATTAGAGGACTTCTGAAAAGTGATCCTTTGTGCTCACACTTTAGCTTTTTGTTAACAGAATAAACCTATATGTATAGCAAGATTGGAATGCTTAGGGTAATAGTGTTTCAGACAGTTATATTTATTTATAGTGTTTAAAACAGATACATGTTTGTCTTTATGTCTGTCTGGTCATTTCGGTTAAGTGTTGTAATTTGTTTCTCTCCAGCCCAAACTCTTGAGCCAATTTCAACCAAATTAGGTCAGAAGAACCCTTGGTCCAAGCTTGGTTCATATAGGGTGTTCACAGATTGGGCCAATTAAGGGGCAATCTTCGAAAATCTATGAATTTGTTTTTCAGTCGCAGATAAATTGCTATAATCCCCAATCTTGGTCAGAAGATCCACTGGCCCAAAACCCATATGGGGGTTTAACAGACTGGATTCAAAGGTCACATGCATTGAAACTGAATTCAGTTGGAAGAATCACTCAACTGCTGACACGTGACCCATATGGGGGTGTTAACAGATTGGGTCAAACTCATGTGTGCTGATTCAAGGGGAATTTGTCAGTTAGGGTAAAGTTATATAATTTGTTTTCTCTTCTGCCTAAACATTTGAGAAGCCAATTGCAGCCTAGCTTGGGCAGAAGAGCCACTGACTCATGGGGTGTTTTCAGAGATGAACACCCATTGACCCCTATATGACTTTTAATGCCATCATACAAGCGTTACACATTTTGTCGATCACAAAGAGAGGCAAGACTTATGGTTCGAGAACCACCTTTGTTCTTAATTCCCACCATTTTTTGTGTACCATGTCAATTTGTTTCTCATATATTTTCCATTGAACGGTAAAATAAGTGGTGTCCCCAAAAAAATTGTCCTCTTTGAATACCCTCACTTGATAGGCTTCTGGCATCATTGATCCCTGGTCTTATTTGAAAGGACATGAAGGTGTAACCTACTTTAAATAAAGCTTCCACTTATGTTAGGTCAAATTCACATACAAGGTCAAGTCAACGGGAGAGCAGATTGTAAACAAGGTCATTGGTTCTAATAGCAATCTTATACTCATGGTATCAAATCTAATTTAAATCAGTATATAGTTTCTGTTTTAATACATGTTTCTGTAATTAATTAAAGTGCAACTTCACAAATAGAAAACTATCTACTCCTCTTAATAGCTTTTAATGTTGTTCTTATTTCTTGTAACATTAATGCCTGGCGACCCGACACCGTTTTGTTTTAAATACTTTTTTTTGCCACCGCTAGATGTTATTCACAGCGATATGGGGTCAAATGCATCTAAAGCATGCACGATTCCTTTGTTTCTGACAACCAATTAACTGCTCTATGAGTCTCCTGCCACTTAAGTAAGAGCAGCCGTATATCCCGTGACCAATTATCTGAATTGTACCATCAAATTTATATGGCAAATATATTATAATATATAGATATATATACAACTGTACTATCATGTGAATCAAATAAATGTGCATGGGATTTACCCATTTGGGTTTTCAGTTCCATTATTTTTGTCTCATTGTGACAAATCTTTCTGGATCAACCGTGAAAATCGTTCATATCTACCTCATTTTCTCTCACCAACATTACGTCATTTTTTTTCAGCTTAGAAGTCAAAATCTACAGATCATGTGAAAACAATCAACTGCTTCACAGTTGAGTAAACAGGTCGAGGGTCAAATTGTGTGGGTTTTTTTCGCCATTGTTTTTTGATTCAGTCTGTATTAGTCCAGGCTACACAACATGTGACCTTGTTATAACCTAATATATATGTTTTCAATGTTTTCTATACCAGTTTTCCTGCTGAATCTGAACCGATGGGATGCCAGACGAAAACGTTGAGCATTTTCGAGGAAGCGCAAAAATTCAAAATGGCCACCAAAACACTCCAAACTCATATGTTATTAACATCAACAGTTGTAATTTTTGTTTAAATATTAATTTTAACATGATTAAAGAGATATTCATTAAAATGTGATTCTAACCCCTAATTAAGAGATTCAATATGGCCGCCAATACACCAAGCATCTGCTTTTGTCTACTTTTGACCGTAGAATGGTAACAGGATATATATATACCGATGCTTTAGCAATCAATATTTAATTGAAACAATTATGAATAGCTTTCAACAATTTTCATAATCATTAAAATCATAACCCATTCAAGAATGGCTCCACATTGCAAAATTCATTACTACATAAAGGCAAGGGCTGCCATGTTTGTGTATATCACTATAACTGCTTCCCGAGCAATTTAAATCTCATAACATAATCAAAGTGATTGATTGTTCTGCAAGATGGCATCCTAGATAGGCGTTCATTATGGCTGCAATGTCAATCAATAAAGGTCATATTCATTCACGCTGGTTGCAAAGATATAATATTTTGTGGTTTTAGTTGGATTATCACTTCCAAAAACCCCAGATAGGCTCTCTTACGTGTCATTGAGTCGTGATTCATCAAATATCCCACATGGATCCAATGGCTCTTAAACCTCCAAAACAAAGAAACATATCTCCTCTAGACTAATTAGTGATCGGATTTTTTCGCCGCTAGTAAGTGCCATTTCCAGCCTTGGATACATTTTGGATGGCCTCTTACATGTATCGATTCTTCTGATTACATAATGATGTGTACATTGATCTGATTGACTTACATAGATATACACAAACTTTGCTGTACTAGGTTAGACACGCTATCATTTACAGCCATCTTAGAGTATCGAAGCCATCTTTGGATCCGATAATGACGGAATTTATTCTCACATTTTTCAAATTACTGCTTATGATTTTAATTAATTTTCTTACTGCCAAAACCCCAGGATCGATACCAAATTACCAACCTGCAGTCAATATTGATCACGATCAAACACGTTATTGTATTGGCAGCTATTGTGAATTCATTGATTACGTGGTTACAGAAGCATCTGTTAATTTGTCACAATGAATGTTTAAACGAGACAGGATGAAAAATAACAACTTTTGAGTGAACACTAGATGAATGTTTGTGTTTTGGGGCCATTGATTTTTTGCGTTTTTACAAAATGCTCAGGTTCTCGTCTTGCATCCATCGGATTCGGAATCAGCATAAACATCTGGTCTAGTAACCCGTTGAAAACATTATAATCTCTAACACAAGGTTGATATTAGGTATCAATTATCTTGGGGGTAAGTCCCTACTATCATAGTCCGGTGAAAAGAACTTAGGTACCCAATGACAGTGTCCTAGCTTCCACTTAAACATTTACGGAATTTCTGTGATTTGTAGTTAATTTCTCATCTATGTGACATCAATTAGCCCATTCCTAATTTTTGTATATTAGTGGGCCGGGGGGGAGCTGTGTGTCTGTAGTCTATCTGAAAGTTTTCCAACCAAGCTCTTTGTTCGGTCCGTTCTATGGAATTGGTGTCTTTTTCCTATATTTGCTCCATGCTCCATTTGCATACTCTAGATGTGGCCGCACTAAGCCTGGTAGGACAGCGATCTTAATAAATGAAACATTTTTTGAAATGAAGAGAAAAACAAGAGCAAACTTTTTTGGGGACTGTAAATCGTGTTCTCTTAACTTCGCTAAACACACCGCGATGAGTATGATAAGGTTTTTAATTGCTTCATTTGTGATACATATTCCAAGGTGACACAGTCAGTAGGGCGACAGACTGCCAAACTAAACACACAGGTTCGAACCCCACAAAGTTATCGCTAGGTAATTTTTCTGTATCGCTTTGCTGCTCTATATCATATTTCTCTGTCATGATTTTGATCCTGATTGATTTTTATTTATATTTTTTACTGTACTTTGTATAGGAACGCCACGCACAATCACAAGTGTATTCAAATGGGTTATTGGTGACCGGTCCCTAAACTTGTATTTGAGCTGTTTGGTCTTCTGACGATTGAGTACTAATTGAATAAAAGTTATGCCAACAATATTTGTGACACATGCTTCTGTTTTAACGATATTAAAGGAAATGCATTAAATGATCTTGTAGTTCAGATCTTGTGTAGTATTCTGGTTAATACATTTACCTGCCTTCCACAATTACATAATACCTGAACAGTCCCTTAGAGCAAGTTTTTTTTTCATTGGAATCTCTTCATAATATGGATAATCATTATGAGGTAATGTACTGAAAATTTGGTGTCTATATCTTGTTTAGTTTTTAAAATAGAGCTAAAAACGTGAAATTAGATGAAAAATTTTTGAAATGACTCAGACAATCATGGAAAAAAAGTTGGTACACTTGTCCGATTTAGGGAAATATTGACCCCTCTCCCCAAAGGCAATGTTGATCCGAGTCATGTTGTCAGCAGCCACGCCAGGTCCCCAACATTGATTGATGGGGGTGGGGAAGAATTTGGTAAAGGGGAAGACCTCTGCTTTCTAAAGAACAATGACTTACCCAAATTCGATCTCATTGTGAACATGGCAATGGTTCCAATATATTGCATCAGTTGCCACTATTTTTTTCGAGGATTGAAGGTCTGCAAATTTTAACTTGTTTTTAGGTTCCAAACATTTTAACATCACTATCAATAAACATTGAATGAATATGCATATAACAAAGTCGTGATTTCTAAAAGTGATCTTGTGGATTTAATGGGGATTGGAAATAATATTCAGTAAATATCGTTTTGATTATTTCATTCCAAAATCATACAATTTAACATGTACTCATGGGTTTTTATGTTTATAATAATCCTGAGATAAAACGCAATGTACTCACTGCCACAAGACCATTCATCAGCCAATTTGGACACAGCAACATCGTGCGTGTGCTGTAGAATCTCTCACATGAGCCATTCATCTTATATTCCTTGAGCAAAGGTGTTGACAGTGACGATTATAGCTTGTTTTTCATGTGCCTATTAATAAAATTTCCGGTAGCCATCTACCTAGACCTTCGAGGGAGGAGTGAGAGGGGAGTATAGAGGTGTTGCTGTTCATTATTGTATACCTTCCTCAAAACCGTCCGAATGTAAAACTTCCCGCAGTTGTGCAAAAGAATGGACTCTGCCAAAGACCAATACAAACATACCAAATACACATAATTAAATAAAGCAGATACAGACTTTTGTTGTCATTTATTTCCATGTTTCATTTTCACAGTAAATCGATCAACATTAGATTATTATAAATAGAGAGAGCTGATTATATTTGCTCATCAACGGAATTACACTTGAAGTGAATGACGCATCAACACTGTTGTGTTATCTGGGTGTTATAGTGTTCCAGAAAATGTAAAAAAAATCTTGACAAAATTGGTATTAAGTTGTTTGGTATGAGCATGAGCAATCCAAAACGTCTAGTTTGCAAGCTCAAAGATGTTTATGTTGGTGGTGAAAGGTTGTGGTGTAAAGACATCTCTTGTCAAATTTACGTTGTTTTTGTATGGGGATAAGGACTACTTGTCTCTTCCCTAAAAATAAAAACGGAAGATTATATATATCCTGCTAACTGTACATTTCCAGATTGCTCATATTCATACAAACATTTACAACCAATTTTACCAAGATTGCTAGCTTGTGAAAATTTGACCCCTTGTACAAGAAAAATCAAAAGTTCCATGCACCTTTTTTGTCACATTTCACGCACTCTCTGTAACGAAACACCCCACATATCCAAACTATAACACTCTGCGAAAACAGTACTTAGAAATTACACACTTTCTAACACTATTTTGCATCACGTTCTAACCACAAACTTTGAACACTAATGTGCACCACGTTTCTAAACACTGTTTTGCAGTGTATTTTCCGATTCCTATTATGCGATCGAATCATTTGGATACCATTCAATGAGTGAACTACTTTGTATGATTAATCCCTCTTATTCCAAGATGGTCGCAACGGCCCCTTGGGACAATCGGTAACGTTAAAATTCTTTAAGTAGACATGTCGTGGGATTTTAAATCATGTCTATATATTTAGTTTTAGGGGTGCATGGGACCCTATAATCTGCAATCTGGGAATTGCTTTATATTAGGTTAAGAGTTGGGGTTCAGCTCAGGGCTAGGGTTGGTTTATGACTGGATTTAAGGTGTAAAAAAGTTAAAGGGCAACAGATCTTTCATTAATCGGTATCCCTAAACAAATTGGGAAATTCCTGATTTTTGCACTAATGTAAAGCTTATCTATCAAAAATGTCCCCACGGAAAAGAATTAAGCTGAAAATATTTTCTTTGAACGAAAACGTTTAAGAATTCTATTTCCCTATATGAGCAAATACTCAATTCAGCCTATTTTATATTGAACATATATGCAACTTGTTACTTATGAAATCGCCTTTTGTTTTCACGTTCAAGGCATTTCTGTAACCAAGACAGGTACACAATCTATTGGGGTCCTTCCTATATGAAATCACTACATATGACACAATATATAGGTTCCCCCACCTCTTCTCGTTGCATCTTTTAAGGGTATTCTTAGTTTAGAGTTTGGGGGTGCGACTAAGTAAGGTTGGGGTTATAACAACTTTTTTTTAAATTGGAAAAAACAACTCTAAGATTACATATCGGGATACCTCCTTATGCTTTATTCGGAGTAATGACACTTAGACTCAAAATAATATTTGAGGTCCTTTTATTTCCAGGATCATCGTGTGTATCTCGCGTGCGTACCTTATTATAATGGACCTGGGGGAATTGACTGCTAGGTCTGTTGTCACATGTTTATTTTAATGTTTTGTTGTTGTTGTGTGGTGCTGCTTGTGTGGGGGGGTGGGCTGCCGGCTATGCTGGAAGACCACTTATTGCGTTCATTTCTCACGCTGGATGTTTGTACGGAGATGTTGCCTCAACAAAAGGCTCCAAAACGCTCACCTAAATGGGAAAACCTGAAAGCCAATAATTGAAGGCGGTCCACGCGCTATATTCTATGACAGGGAGCTCCAAACCGCGGAATATTATTAGGAACAATATTTTTTCTCATTTACATGGTTATTTATTAAGGGACTAATTTTTCTATTCGCATAAGTAATGTTTTCAAACTGTAATAACTATTTTTATTTTTAAATACCTGCAATGGTCAAACAATGTGTGATATATGTATATTATATAATGAACATTTTGCCATTATGTGAGTACAGCTGACCACCAAATAGGAATGGCCAAAAGCTTATTTGCCAAAGGTTTTTAGTTTAAAAACATTTTCGTTATATTTTACATCTCGGCAGTAAGTTGTTTTTTGGTGTCGTCCAAGTGCGTTTTTTAAAAACAATTTCGTCTTTGGTCAATTACATTACACGTTTGATCAATAAAATTAACTCTATTTTCAACATTTTTTATCGATAAGCAACTTAATTTTCGCCTGCATCATCTAAATGTTACAAGTAATTTGTCTTTGGTCATATAATTTTCAACTTAAAGAGCTCATATATTTTGCTGAATGTATAGACCATACCTAAAATCTAGGCCGTACATCAGCAACATTTATCATAATTTGTCTTTTCCTTCGATTCACAAGAATATAGAACAAGATGAAGATCATCGAAAAGAGCCGTACCTCCTCCACCTCCTGCCCTCACCCTAGCCCGCCCCCTCCTTTTATGCATAATTTTGCTGATGTTTAAAAAAAAAAATGTTCCTGGTGAACCACGTCACATGATGTCAACAAGGCACATGATATCACAGACACCATTGCAGTGTCATGAAAATTGCTTGAACAATACAGAGTGAATAAAAACAGTGTGCATGAAAAAAGTCCAATTTGGACCCTGAATGTTTTCTCACTGTGATGGCAATTGACCGTATTCATGATTGCATATTTTTCGAACTTTCTATCTGAACACAATAAGGATTTGGTGAAGAACTGATTAGAAGAATATGAAAGATCTTCGGCGTCTTGGATCTATTTACCCCATTCCAATTGATACCATTATTTACACTACAACATAAATCCATTATTTTGTCTGAATTGGTGACAAATCTTCCTGACCTTTGGCTTCACAAGGTAAATTGCAGATAATCAGATTAATGAATTCGATGACAATCACTGCATGAAGTCTACTAATTATATGAATCAGATTATTATTTTTAAACATTGTAAACATTCAAAAGTAATTATACCTGGTCCCAGATGTGAAACAAGATCCCCTTTAATAACTTTAATTCTCTAATTTTAGCTTCAAGTAGCTCAGGGCCATTGTAATAAACTGGCATAACTTTGAAGACAATTCTTTTAAATTCAAATATATCAATCGATATTGAAGGAAGCGACTTTGTATTGTAAGAACTGAACTAAGAAAACAGACGTTATTATAATAATTTTCCTTAAAAAGCTCATAAGCCAATTTCTACATAAGTTTATAAAGGTTTGAAACTGAAGTGAATGACTTTGTGGACTGGGTAAAACATCTCAAGTGTCTTTAGAACAGTATCATTTTGGCAATATTGTTTATATGCAAAACTCTTTAAAAATACTTTATCTGTATCAAATTTGTATTAAAACATGGCATTGATCAATGAAAGTTTCATCGATCAATTGATTCTGTGCAATCTTCATGCAAAGAACTCTCATCCAAATCTGTTTTAAATCTGTTTAAAAACTGGTTGATCCAGGAAAGATTTTTTTGATCGCATTTCATTTGTGGCTATTTTATGAAAACAATTGTAGAACAATTATAGGCTTTATATTATATTGTTTTGAAAAGATGTTTTGTTATACTTTTAACATGCCAGTGCCACAATACACCACTTTTAGGAAGAACTCATTCACAATACAAGTGGATGTATCTCTTCATTTACACAAATGTGGTTTACCGGTAAACTCCATTGGAATGGGCGAAATAAGGGATCATTCTGAACATTTTTGAGCCAATGACCTCTAATGACCTCTAGATGACCTTTGACTCCACTCTTAAGGGGTAACGTGTGGGGCCTACCCAAGGACCATACGTGCAAGTGCCATGAAAACATATTTGGAAAAAAAATAAAAAAAATTTACTGCAAAAACAGTGTTTTAGAAAATGCTTTGCAAAGAGTGTTAGGTAATATATTAAACATGGCAAAACTCTAACCACCTGTCGTCAAATGTCTACACACCTAATGTCAAATGCCTAAAACATGTTTAGATTATAAACATTTTAGATATAAGTGTTTAATATATTAAACTATATTTTAAAATGCTTAGAAATGTATACAAAATAATGTTTATAGAAGAGTGATTTCTAATTACTGTTTTGTGTATGCGGGTTAACAATTTAAACACCCACAAGCATCCTTATGTGACCTCTTGCAGACCACACAAATATAACGGTCAGGATATAATCATTTAATGAATCCTATTTTTATGGCCCTAACCAACCGGACACTTTATGTAAAAATTGCAAAAGAAAGATAAACTCTGTGACATTGTTATTAGAAACATTCATAGAAAAACATGCAACATAGGGGGCGCGTTTTTTTTAACAGGGATCAAATTTTAGCTAATTTGTACACCAACGTGTTTTTCAGGATCCCAATGGTTTAAAATAATGTGTGGTTTGCCTCATCTACGAACACTAGTTCAATAGCTTTTAAGGGGATGACTGTTCCAGGTCTTAGAAACCTAAGAAAATAGTGTGAAATCGTTGGTCCCATTTTGTAGTAACCTCGCTATACATTTGTGCTGTTTACTTTCTGTTGTACATTTCTACAGCAAAACGTGTCGAAGTCTATAGGAGGACCACTTTAGCCTTGAAAAGTACACTTCAATTTTTCTCAAATGTAAGGCCCACAAACATGTTTCCTTTTGATTTTCATGAACACAAACGTTTTCAAACGTTCGTGACCGCATTTACCAACCAATTTTGAACATGTTTGCATGTTTAATAGTAAAGCTTGTGATATATTTTCCATGTTGAGGGAGAAATCATCATATTAAAAATCGGCCCATGAATCGACAAAATCGGAGTGCTTTGAAAACGATGACCTTGAATAGTTTCTGCCTTTCATATATAAGTAAAATAATGCTCGACCGAATCAATACTGAACAAGATCAAAAAGTGCTACAAACCTGTGGAGAACACAACTTCTAACATGGAAGAGAAGAACAGGTGTGTTAATCATTTTGTCGTCTTCGACATATTAGACTTTTATATAGTAGGTTTATAAACGAGAATACCCATTCTAGAAGTTTGGGGAGAAGGTTTGAAAATGTTTTTATATAGTTTGAAGGGTGCTGAATGGTATAGTTTGTATAGGTTCGAACCTTAAGTTACTCGACATACCAGCCCTGATACGGTCAGGTCATTCTGGCGTCCAAAAAAAATCCATGCCTCAGATTTTGTTGAAACTGTGTCAAATTATTGCCATGGGTCATAATGAAGCAGAAATCATTTACAATTCTTTGGGTGACAGTCTTTATACAATTTGAGGTCAAAGTTTTGGTGACCCCTATAGACCCGTGTCGACCCTTGGGACATTTGCCGACACATAAATACAAAATAAATGCCAAACATTGTATCTAAGGCAAGACGAACAATTTGTCCAGTTTCAACGAACTGCGAGAGGGTAACGTTTATCCCCAGGGAGGACGAGAACCTAAATAGCGGCTGTACCGGTTTACTAAAGAGTCGCGACATAGACAAAATATACCTTTTTTAATCCTATATGAGACAAACATTGGTGAATTTAAACACAATTGACTTGATTTCAAATTTCCCCTTGTACTAATTGTACCCCCCTTATTTTACAAAGTTCCCACATTGCCCAGAGGTTGGGCCCCCAAAAATCTGCTTCCGACACCCTTCAAATATAGAAAAACATCTTCAAACTTCTTCCCCAAACTCTAGAATGGGATTGGATGTATAACCCTACGAATACGTCTATTACGGAAGCCCTGCCCAACAGGTCTTAAATGGCGCCAACAGTACACTAAAAGAAGCGAGCGTCAGAAATTGAAACGTAACGTATGAAAGACCAACGGAACCCGCCAACCAATTCGCCAAAGTTTGTGAACTGGTCGGGTTATATAAAGTTAACAAACGTAGTGACAGGTGGAGATTTTTGTTTTTTTTAGGATACGAATTTCCCAATTCACTGGATAGGTTGTATACCACCTACCGAGAAGGTTTTGAAGGTTTATTGGACAAACAGGCTTGTAAAAGAAAACCCGCAAACCTTGTTTTGAACTTGCCTGCCATGTCAATCGTTCCCCATAGAATTTAGAAATAATGCTTTGACTTTCTGTCGCTGCCGACAGAACTATGCTCAAATCATCATCTTATTACATAAAGACGTGTATTTGGGATTATTCTTTCAGTGTGATTAAACATTGCGTAAGCGTTTCAAATATGTAAAAAAGCCGGGGTTCGAGAAAAAAATGGGGGCGCCTTCTTCTGGAAAAATCCGTCCTCATGTATCTTTAATGGCAACAGCTAGGATTATATAGGGATGACGGCTTAAGCTTGGCAGTAATGAGACCATACCCGGTACCCAGGAAGTGAAACGGAACGCATTATGAAGACATTATAAAGACCTTCCATGATTGTGGAACTAAAAGCACGGGCAAAACACAACCTCACATATGTGACTTCCTCGACATCACCTGAGCCTTGCCCACAGCCACACATTATACCATATTAGGAAAACCAAGCGATAACTGATAATTAAAGGAGAATCTGGATTTGTCATCTAGGTCGCGAGAACCCTTTGTGGAATGCTACGCATATTCGAAGCACCTTCAAAGAAGCCGGCAAAAAGGAGGAAGTACAAGACAGGCAAAAGATAACCCCAATCTAAAGAAAAATAACAGATCACGGTTGAAAGGATCTGAGCATCAAACCACCATCAGTAAAGATGATGAAAAACAAAATCGGATGGCCCAAATCATTAAAGTAATGAAATTTTTCGCGCGGAACAAGCCGTCAACAGAGGTGAACACACTGACAGTCAATAATTAAGTATAGCTGTATGAAGAACGTAACCAAATTTCTACTCCTTCCTTCCCAGTTTTTAACTTTTCCCTGTCATTTCCCCGGGATTTCCCCCTATTTGACTCATTGCCTTTTCTCTCTTCTAGCCTTTAATTTCGACCACTTAAAATGACTGCAAAATACTATTGTTGCTGCACTCACGTTATATGAACAACCTTGACGTGTTCAGGTTGATTTGCAGCATGCTTGTTAGTAGTCACCCACCGCGATTGAAATTAGATGCATTGATACGCCATCCAGGCGGAATGCATTGTAGTGCTAAAGCATGAAACAAAAACTGTTCAGTGTAAGGCGACCGACTGGTATTTGGCAATTTTGGGATTTTTTAAAAACAATTGTTTATACTTTGTAAAACCAGGGGTTTTTGGCAACATGGGTTGATGTTCATTTTCCATACAACATGTTTTTATACTGAAATTACAGCTTTGCTTATTTGGGTTTTTTGTTTTTATTTTAACACACCATACATAGTGGAAACTCCAAAAGAATCTTAACCTTAACGCCGACTACAAGACAAAAAAATAATTATGTTGACAGAACACACAATAATATATTTTAATTTTTTTATTTTCCTATCTCTATGTTTTGACTAAATATTTTGTTTTTCTTTAATTTTCAGAATGGTGCAAAGATCGCAAAGTGCACTTCTGAGGCAATCTTAAGACGCGGTGAGTAAGCAAACTGGTCAAGGATACTAAATCAATGCTCTAGCGGGGAAGGGGTATACCCGGGGGTATACGATCCACCTGCACCCAACTGACCACTGGCACTGCAGGTACAA
This sequence comes from Ophioderma brevispina, assembly GCA_023653785.1. Lineage (NCBI taxonomy): Eukaryota > Metazoa > Echinodermata > Ophiuroidea > Amphilepidida > Ophiodermatidae > Ophioderma > Ophioderma brevispina. Next base: position 13,896 of record JAMKCH010008424.1, read on the forward strand.
CAGCATGAATTCAAGAGTGCAAATAATGTTCTCATCGATACCAAAAAAATAAATAAAGTCGTTATTGTTCGACACCATTCTTTGGGTTGCGAAGGAGTGAAGAACTTTAAGAAGGTCTCCTTTCTCTCCACACCACCGCCAAGGGTACTACGTTCTGTGTCACTCTAGCATGCAATGAAACCAGTAAGAATGAAGAACACCAACGATCCCAAGACACGCACGTATGCGACAGGTGGGTCGCTTTACGCTGTCAATGCTCTGAAGAAACTGCACCCTAACTCGGACTCACTACAGCAGCCTTTGGAGTGTATGTTCCCAGGCTGAAGATCCACGGTACCCGTCAATACTTGGAATCAGAAGGCTTTTCATACCGAGCCGCTTGTAAGCAGCAGCAAGTATATCAAAGAGCTTCAAAGTGTGTACCAATCACTGCTTGTGAGGCTGCAATCACAAGTCTGATGAAGAGTGGTCACCATCAGTAGATTGTCCTGACATAGAAATCCCACAACTATTTCCTCGTATTGCTGTGGTGTGTCAGGCGACACATCTGCAATTGCAACTGCAACAACCCAACAATTCACCTGTAATCCAGAGAAGTACCTACAAAAAGCAGGCCATGCTACACCATTTTCTTCTATAAGATTGAACCAATCCCAACCAATAATGGAAACATGTTAAAGATCTTGGCTATCAGCAGGCTAAATCTAGAGAGGCTTCTAATATTGTTTTGGAGATTGGTGGTACAAAATGTTATGAGAGAAAATCGATTGTTGACCGGTGTTGACCATTTCAAAAAATTTTTCATTGCAATGCGTTACCTGATCCTAGAAAATTGCTTGATGTTGATTCTTTCAGTTTCAATTTTTTATTTAAACTTTTTTGCCAAATTCTTTTTAACATCAAGAGGCGAATGTTGATTCTGTTTTGGATGAACTAAATAAAATTGACGTCAACAAAAGTACTGCCAGCTCATTTTATGCCTCATCTGTCATAAAGGGCATATGACTTTCATTGCCAAGCTTTCTTTAGTCTTAAAGGGCTTCCTTAGTATGATGTCATCTTGTAGACAATCATTGTTGTCTTTAAGTATTTTATTTATTTATGGTTGTATATAAATTCTTGTTTATCTTTTATGTCTATCATGTATGTCAATTTTATGATATTTTGCTGAAATACATCAAATAAAATCATCACGTACGCTTCCCGGTACGCTCGTACCACTAACACTACTAGAAGCGGCATAATCTGCTTCTCCGCGCATGCTACAATCCAGACGTGTGCAGTTAGCCACGCAGACAAATACTCTTTTCAGAGGTTCAAGGACAATTCTTCGAGTGACATTTCGTCTGAAGACTATGCCAACTTCCAAGCAAAGATTAATAAATGTACTTGATAATACCGATGATATAATCAGGACTCCGTACACAAAGTAGTCTATTATACCTTGTTCAAATGAACAAAAATTAAAGACAGGTGACCTGATTGACGGCCTTGTGCCCCTAATTCACCAAATCAAATTTGAGATTTTGGTATCAAAAGATAACCCGTATTTTTATCATAATGCCTATGAATTTAAATATGTTTCTTTCATTAGATATTGGTGGTCGACCATCAAATTTAATTAAAATAAAAACATAGTTTCTTATTTTTCTTTATTTTTTTGTAAGGCGCACTTTTTTTGCTTTTACAACCAAAAAGGAATATTCGAGCGGTGACCTTCACGTAGGGTAGAAATACTACTATAAAATAGGTGACCTACCTTTTGTCTATTATTCAATTTAATAAGTTCATGTAATTCTGATTGTATTTTAATATAGTTTGAAGTGTATAAGAACACATTTCAATTTAATTGACCTGGATAATTACTGTGCTCATTAAGATTGTCACTGTAGCCCATGATCATACCAGATCCTGTCACACGCAGACTGCAAATAAACAAGTTACTGAAATTAATGGTTATTTTATCATTCTTGTTATTTGTTACAACTTACGTCCTGCTTTGAAACTTGTATTACCTTAGCAACATTTGAAAAGGAAGATTGTCGAACTGGAGACGTCGTGATGTTCAAGGTCATTCTCGATGACCTTGGCCTTCATTCGGTAACTCACATCTGTGTACATCGCACTTGCCTGACATCATATCATGTTCAGATGAACGTAATTGATCTTGCTGAACATGAGCAACGTCAACTCATCCTTTTACATACTCGGCAAGTTGTTCAGTGTTCTCCATTTGGAAATAGCGGGTATACTGCCAGTGGGCTACCACTGCTTTCTGTTTCATATCTGTAATTTGTGGCTGTTATATAACCTCCATTTTTCTGATTAAAGATATTAATTTGATTTCAATTTTATTTAAGAAAAAGATTTCTCACTGGAAAAGTACTTTGTTTATGTTAAAAAAAGAGAGAGTAGGGGATTCCCAAGTGCTATATTGAGCTCACACCTGTTATTTACAACTAGATATATTGCACAATAGGGGCAATGGGAATTCCCCAAGATGTAAACTTAGAAACTGAGTCAACTTGTTTATGCTTTGAGATCAAAACATATTACATAATCTGGGGATTCCCCATTAAGTTATAAATGTGAAATGATGCAATTTAGATGATGTAATTTTTGTGAAATCTGATTTGACAGTGCTAGGTTATGTTTATGCATGATGATGTAATGATTATTGTTAGAAAGGGGAATCTAGCTGTGAGAAGTTAAATACTTGTCACTGAAAGACTCAGGGGCCAGCAGTAGTAACCAGGAAGATATACAGTAAAGTTATAGCTAGTTTTAATCTACAATAATGGTGGATTTGTTCTTGCATAGTGCCAGGATTGATAATACTTTGGAGGCCGCCGGAGCTTGAAAGCTAATTAAACTGTCTGTTGTCGTCTTTTAAGCCAGGAGAGCTTCAGTTATGGAATCAAAAGGGGGTTCCAGTATGAGGACATTAGCGACAGACTGGTGGTATAATACCTGGATTTTATTATTGTGGAACATTAGTGTCGTCGAGGGAAAACCCCGTCGTCTTGAACTGCTGGACAAAATCACCTTCAAGACTCAGAAGATTCGCATGGAATATACCATGGATATGTGAACTTATGCGCTGTCATTTTGGAGTCTTCGCTGTGAGGACAAATCATCGTTGAACTGCAACGCTTCTTGCAACACAGGACACTAGAGGACTCGAAATTAAGTATCTTAGTTTATAAATCATGTAAAGTTGTTATTGTAATTATGTTTTGGACATACCAAATTCTTGAACCAAACCGATTTAAATCATTAAATCTGTTTTATTATATAAAATTCAGATCATTTGTGCACAATGCTCATTTATTTGTGTTTGTAAGGTATTTCTGACCTTTGATGTCCACGAGACATCATAACAGTGGCATAGTAGGGGTATAAGTGATAATCCTATTCTCCAAGTTATATATTTTTGAAGAAGCTTTTTGCAATAGTTTGAGGGGTGCTGAATCAGAATTTTGGGGTCCAAAATGTGGGAATATTGTACAATAAGGGAGTAAGGGAGTAATATAAGTACAGAGGTAATTTGAAATCAAGTCATTGTGTTTCATTAGAATCAATACATTGACTCGTTACAGGATTTACATAGTATAGTTTGTCTAAGGTTTTCCGACCTTATTTCAAAAAGGTACACCACCCGGGCTCATTAAATTCAAGGTCATCATGGGGTAAGCTTACCCAAATCTTTCGATGTTGCAAGTGTCAGATTTGTGTCAAATTGTTCCCTACCCATTTAAACCTTAAGTAGTCCGGTTCAAATTATTTGGTCAAATTAAGGGTCTACATGGTTTATAAAGGGTCACCAAAAACGTTGACTTCAAAAGTGTATCTGAGAGTTGTCACCTAAAGAGATGATGTATTTTCTGTTTTCGTATGACCAGAGCAATAATTGGACACCAGTTTCAACAAAATCTGAGGCATTGGATTAATTTTACCTAAGGATGACCTTGAACCGTTATATGGGCGGGGACCGTGTTGTAAAAATCTAAAGGTCGGAACTAGACAAGCTACCGTGTTTAACACTTAAGTGACCGGGGGGGGGGGTTCCAATGGAACCCTCAAAAGTGTTTCGCGCTTGGCCGCTTACGCGTGGATTTTTGCCGCAAATTTTTGGTAATGTCTGACTTTAAGCGCAACTTTTGAATTCTACCCCAAAAATTAAAATCGGCCAAGCCGTTAATGAGTTAATTAGTGAGGGTCCCATGAACCCCCCCCCCCTGGGCCTAACTAACGGAATTCATCTGAGAATATTTGTAAAATTAAAGAACCAAAAGCATTTTTTGCTGATAAATGTCACCATTCATACATGTTAAGATGTAAGTAAACAATGATTAGTAACAGTAAAAATATTTAACCCTTTATTTGCTGAAAAACAAACAATTAATCGTGGACGTTGCTTAAACCGTTACTGTACAAACCCCGTTCAAAATACAGGATTCACTAGAACTAGGTTTAGTGTTAAATATATGTAAGTTGGGTCTTCTGGATTAGAATCAACATAAAAATAAGTTTAAGGGCCCATGGAACCCCCTCGATCGGCACTAACAGGAGTGAAACCCTTGGTCACTTAATGGTTAATACTTATAATGATACAAATTGATGTACATTTCATTGACCTCTGACAGGAGTACTTATTTGCAATGTTCCTCAAAGTTCCCAGAGTGGGACCGTAAAATTGTCTGATTCGTCACCTTGACCTATCAAAAACATCGTCAAACCTTCATCACCTACCTTAGAGAATAGGGGACTCTCATTCATAACCCTGCTATCATATCCATAATAAAAAGCCTAGTTGGATGGAATGCATTTCTGTTTTGATTTGATTACAAGTGTTTGCGTCACAGTTTGAACGTAATGCTGATCTAAAATTTACATTTCGTTAGGTACGCTGAAATATTCCAAACGAAAGCGGTCTCGAACTCGAAGTGAGTGAAACTCGAACATTCGTGTCAGAGGGAGAGGACGGGAGGAGGGATCAGTTTTTTTGAAGAATATTTTCTCAATAAGTCTATGAAAAATAACAACCCCAACGTAAATTAGATACCGATGAACTAAATAAAAATGGGGATAGATTAATTCTTAAAAGTTGAATTTGTTTCAGTTTAAACAAAACCATAATATGCTAACGGTTCAGTTTCATTTTAGACGATGCATTCTAAAGAAAAAGTCACCCCAAGTTTCTGGTTTATTTACAAATGCAAACATATCTCGCAAGTAGCATATTCCGTCCCTAACTAGTGTTCCACTGTTCCAGGACCAGCGCTCTGGAACATTCATATGGTAGCTTGAATATTTCCTTACAACTTTAAGAAGTGTAACCACTACACAGCGCGCATACTAACCCAGCCTCTAAATATCAACGGTAAGACGCATTTTTCATCTGTGGCCAAGAATATCGCCTAGGACCTGAAACGTTCAGCCCACAGCTCTTACCCATTCTGGTTTTTTGCGATTTCGAACAATGCCACAATAAGTGCGGGCCCCGTTCTATATGATTGCAGGGTGACCCAATAAAAACTTTTCCCAAAATGAAAGTAGTGATATTTTTCCAAGTTCGAATGACTATTTGTGGAATTTATTTTATTCATAAAGAATGGGGTGTAAGGTTATAGAGCATCTTACCTGAATTGTTGTTCATTTTGGTTGAGTGGTTGTCAAGATATGTTACAAGACACAATAAGTCAGCAAAAAGGACTTGTCCACGGAGCATCATTTTTCTTAGGCATGGTTGAACACCAATTGCAACATCAAAAGTAATTTCTATTAACTGTCTTACCTTTAGTTTCTATCTTCCATATTTCCTCCCTGCTTGTGGGCGATGCACTTGGTAGCCCTGAAGACATGTGTGGAACAGCTCTTGATGTTACAACCGTTCCCTCCTAATTGCGGAAATGCATCGTTTTATCGTTCCCCCGTCGTAGTTCTGGTAATTGTTATGGGGGACGCCTCATTGTGACGCATTCCACCGCATGCCCCTAATCCATGATTCTCAATTTGGAAGAGAGTTCCTGAAGGCAGTTTCTACCTAAAACCATTTTTTATTATTTATTTATTATTCATATTCTTTAAAACCTGGGGGACCATTCAATGCTCAGCATTGTTCTCCCATGGAGCCCAGGTGGTACAAGACCAGTACATAAATATAACATAATTACAAATAATCAACAAATCTCAATATAAATCATCCATCTAAATACCACTAGAGAAATATACAAAGTGGAATTAGATAAGCTACCAATTACATGCATTGTTAAGGGTTGTAATATTTAGAAAAGCTATAAAAGACCTTAAATACAATCACTATCATAGTACACCAAGCACTCTTAAAGTAAGATAACATACTAATACAAATTGAAGGATTATAAGCTAAAAAGACAAATGTATAATAAGAACCCAGAAATTTACAGCTGACAAAGATATTCATAAAATTGCACAAGTATATCAAAAGAGGGATAGGCAATAAAACCAAAAAAACAGACGAAGATAATTTCAGAAATACATCTGCCAAAATATTCTAAAATTGCACAATATTATCAAAAAAGTGTAGGCAATAAAGGCAAACAAATAAAAGATAATTTCAGAGTTACATACTGAAGAATATATAAAAGATTCATGTCAATGCCTACACAATTAAATTGCCAAAAACCGGTAATATGTAAAGTAAAAACGAATGTAGACAAGTAAGAGGGATGGGGAATGGCCTGGGGTAGATAAATATGTGGTGGGGGGGGGATAGAGGCAGGTTAAAACTACTGGGAATTGTTCCAGGAATAGAGTCCCGGTATGTTAAAAGTAGGTTGACCAGGCACCAGTTGTATGGAGGGGGTGGCCTTCGGGTGCCTTGTGCATGCCTTGGTAGAGAAAGAGAATGGGGCAACAAGTGGAGAAAAAACAGGAAACAAATGAAACGTGGGCCGGGGCCTGCTGAAATACAGTTATAAACCATAACATTTAGATTGCATTAGTATGGTGGGAGATCTTCCACTCCAGACCGTCTAGCATCAGAGGGTTGGGAACCTATTGTTCACTTGAGTACTAGCTCTACAAGCTTGTTTGAAGTCTACCAATTTGGAATAAATTTATTGCAGGCATTTCCCCATACCACATCACAGTAGTCCCTAGTGGCAGGACCAGGGTTGGTTATATTGTTTTTTCAACCAAAAATGGATTTACTAAGGAATTGCCTAGTTCTGTAAATCAAACCAATTCTCTTGTTGATAGAGTTGTTAACATGGTTCAGGTGTCCGGCCCATGAAATAGATGGATCGAGATATACACCCAGGTACTTGAAGCTTTGGACCTGGTCAATATTGGAGTCATTGATTTTTACAGCGAGTTGGTCTTTGCTACGACTTAATTTTATCTTGCTTGCGAAGAGCATTGACTTGGTTTTTTTCACATTGAGCGTGAGTTTGTTTTTTGTAAGCCAATCGTCACCTTGCCAAGCTCTGTGAGGGTTTCACTATCTCCTTGACACTGTGGCCCTTGGCAAAAAATGGCAGTATCCTGGCATATAGACAGATTTTCACGTGATCTTTACTGATGTGAAGTGGGAGATCATTTATTGTATATGCTGAAGAGAAGCGGGTCAAATGACCCTTGAGGAACCCCACAGCAAACTGGCAACATGTTTCGGATTGGCAGTCCCCTATTTTACAAATTTGGAAACGCTCATTTAGGTATGATTTGAACCAATCAAGTCAATGCCATGACTCCACACAGACCAAGCTTGCGTAGGAGGGTTTTATGATGGACTGTGTCAAAGGCTTTCTTCAGATCTAAAAAGACAGCACCTGTAAAAAAACCTTCATCAATGTTGTTGAGAAGGTAATCAGACACATCCAGCAAGCAGGTCTGTGTGGAATGACCTGGCCTGAAGCCCAATTGATCCGTAGTCATGAGGTCACCATCTTGCAAATATTTGTACAATTGACTGTGGATAAGTCGCTCATAGACTTTCATAATGACTGGGATAATAGAGATAGGCCTATAATTACATGTTTCTGACCTGTTACCCTCTTTGAAAATTGGCGTCACCCTACTTTGTTTCCATTTAGCTGGCACGACACCAGACCGAAGGCCCAGGTTCATGATAAATGCTATCGGTTGAGATATAAGGGGCGCACCGGCTTTCAAAAGCCTGGGGCTGATGTCATCAAGCCCAGTGGCTTTACCAATTGGCATTTTAGTCAGCTGCTCATTTACCTGGTCAGCCGTAACTTCCACAAACCTGAACACATCAGTAGGTGTCGTGTCAGCTTGGTCACCTGTGTCTTCAAGATTTTCAGGGAAGGTTGCAGCAAGTGACTCACCTATGTTGGAAAAATAAGTATTGAACACATTAGCAATATCTTTGGAATTTGTAAAAATGTCATCCTTATCATTAACACTAGTAATACCCTTACAGACCTGTGTGCTGTTGCACCGTCTTGAAGAAACCAGGCACGACGAATTGCTCCATTTCTTTGCTGCTGAACAATGAGCCGCAACTCTGGTTCCAAATATTAATTAATGATATTGAGATAACCGGCACCATTCAAATTTCCATCAATAAAAATAGGCCCAATAGGTTATTGTTACCTGTAACAGCTGCTAAAACTGCAACTTTCCTGCGATCATTAGGTCTGCCGTGACAAAATCATTGGGAGGGTTCCCTTTTGGCGCATACATTCTCACATTTGAGAGTTCACTGAACCAGTCATGGAAAATTGGCTCATCAACAAGTTCTCTTAAGAAGCGCCGTGGTCTGTTGATTAGCCAATTGCAAAACGCCAGACCTACGTTAAGGATCACCTGCATCCAAATTATGGCGTCTCACAATTTTGTATGGATGCCAGTTGATGTCATCACTAACGATGCGCTGAAATGACGATCTGGAGACATTTGCGACACGGTTTCTCCTTTTGCTTGAGCGTGGGTTGTTGCGAAGCTCCTGTCTTACAGCTTGAATGTTCGCAGGTGTTCTGACGCTCCTAGGCCGTCCGCTTCGTCATTTGTTGACATTTTCCAAAGTTCCCTCTGCTTCAAACAGTTTGAAAACCACTCAACCAAAATGAATATTTTTTTTTCAGGTAAGATGCTCAATTACCCATTCTTTATGATAAAATAAAATCCACAGATATCAAATTACAGAAAGTGGAAAAATATCACTTTAATTTTGGGTAAAGTTTTTATTGGGTCACCCTGTAGAGTAAGCGAGTGGAATAACCTGAGACCGCTTTGTTAAATTTGAAAGGACTCGAAACAGACAATAGAGGCATTTCAATTTGAACATCGCTCACATTCAGCAGTTTGACACCATGCAAATCGTGTCTTTTATTTTTAGAGCAATTTTAAGCAGCGGCGACAAACTTTTGACAACTGATATAAGTACTTACCACAAATCAAAAAATCCATTGCGGGAATCTTGTCATATAGGCCTACAAAGGTCATGATTTGTATGTTATAGCGCCCTCTATATGGCCATCTTCCATAGAGATACGTGTTAAACGAGATTTGTTAAGTAAAATCATATCTGCCCGCAATGAAATTTCGTTTTTTTTAAAATTTCATAGGTTCTAGGTTGAGGTCAGTGGTATAGTAATCCAAATTCGTTGTCGCCGTTGATATTTTTTGTTTTATTCCGGTTTTGTCATAATAAATGAGACTTTCAAACAGCTATGCACAAAGAGATTTGCGTAATCGTTGGACCCCGTTGGTTATTATCTTCTAGTAATGTGAACGGGGATGATTGAAATCATGTAGGCGAACTGACCATAAGGTTGAGCGGGAAATTTGCAGGTAGGCCGCAAAGATTTGGGCCGTTTGGGGGCCTCTTTTCCCCAAATTCGACCGTAGTACCAGACAAATTTAAGGTCAAATGCCGCTTTTTGGTGGCTCCATAAGTCACTTCTCTTTAAAATATCCGGGCCAGTAACAATTCTTAGTCCGCCCCTTTTCGAATTTGAGTATTTGTCATAAAAGAAGGGATTTTATAATAAGGGGTTCCCAAAAATAAGCCCCCCCCCCCTAAATTGAAGGCCATTCGTTGCATAACTTTACTTAGAACTGGATGATTGGAAACTTTTAACAAGTTTTGAAGACAGCTAGGAAACATTTGGCTCAGGCACAAAAGTCAATGCCTTTCAAAAACACTTTTGGTATCAACACACACTCCTTTTTTCCAAAAATGTTTTTAAAAAGTGGCACTTTACATTAATCAAAGATCTAAAGTCAAGAAATTGTCAATTCACAACAAAGATTTAATTTCCTTTCTTTTTATTCATTCCATTCTGAAGTAAACAAGCTAAAAAACATCAACGCATAAGTAACAAATAAACAAGACAAATGCACAAACAAACAAAAAAATGATATGTAAGCTTTACATTCATAAGTCAAATATCTTATGTGAGCGTGCAAATTTGGATAAAATTGTGAATTTTGGTACACAAGTACTTTATGTATCGATAATCCAAAAAATTGATGGAAGCACTTGTCACACCCCTATCATGGCCCCAACTTGGATTTCAAGATTACACAGGGGTAAAAAATTTAAAATGTTCCGATTGAAAAGCACACCATGATGTTTGTCTGGTTACAAGGATTAAAAAAAGGTATAGTTTATACTACTCTGCAGGGCGGATCCACGCCCTGAAAAAATGCCAAAATTACCGGGGGCTGGAAGGTAGGTATGGTAAAAAATTGGCTGATGTTTTTTTTCTGATTTTTTTTGTTTTTTTTTTTTGGGGGGGTTGGGGCGCCCAAAAAAACCACCCCCTGGATCCGCCAGTGCTATATTATGGCTTATTGTTTTGAAATTTATGGGGTAAAAAACCGTAACAATAGTGAAAAGTGCATTTTGTTTTATACAGGAGTCAAAAATTAAAAGTTGCTCCAATTTTTGTAAAACGTGGTTCAAACTGTTGGTTCAACATACTAGAATTAAATATATGAATAGTTTTGACTATCTTACGTGTTTGGTTATTAACCAAAATGGGGAATAAATTTTATTGACTTGTGACCTATTTGTTGGATAACTGAAAACTAAGCATAACAGATAAGGCAACTTATTCAATCCTTTAAGCTAGGGAAACAAATTGGACCACATATTACCTGAATCAAAGCAACGTTTGACCCATGTACACACCATAATGGACTTTTTCGCCATTTTTACAGTTTTTACACCATAATTCCGAAACTATAAGCCATACATAGTGTAAACCATACCTTTTAAGAATCCTTGTAATGTGAGAAAGAGTGACATGTACTTTTCAACATAATTGGAGTATTTTAAAATTTTGGCCCCTGTATAACCTTGAAACCCAAGATGGGGTCCATTAAGAGGGGTTGGCAAGTGCTTCCATCAATTTTATGGATTTTCAATGCCTAAAGTACTTGTGTGCAAAAACATTTTATCGGGAAGTGCACACTCTTTCACTACAGTCCCATGTTATTTAGATTTGTACTGATTTTGTTATACGCATTGAGCATTACTGTGAGTGTTCGTAATCTAAGCGTAATTTTGTATAGGATAACAAAATTAACGGGTAAAGTGCTTTTCGTAGGGTTTTTATGCATAGTGACGGAATATATTTAGAAATGGTCGATATTTAAGGAAATTAAAAACGCGCCCTAGATTCGTCGGTTTTATGTCATTCTGCACAATAAAGTACTTTTGGAAGTGGTTGAAGTTGGAATAGTGTGAAATATTTGTCAAAATAAATGTCAAATCGATGTTTTAATCAATAAGGCCAGATTTTCTGGCATCAAAATTATAATACAATGTCCCGATTTATCTTTCCTTGACAGTTTCAAGTGAATTCGAAAGATGATTTTATGGTGAACAATTACGTACATTCTTAGATTTCTTCGAATGCTGAATATACACCTAGTGACCGCGTTCAAGGATTAACGCACCCGCCGGCTTGTGCCAGCTTGTGCCAGCAGCTGGCTAGGCAATGATGGTGCACCTGCAGAAAGCATAGAATAGAGTGTGATTTTATTGGTTTATTTCCCAATTTGAAGAAAGCCAATTTCCTGGTAAACTTGCTGCTTCTTGTTTGTTCTCCTGCTTGCTAAATAATATAAAGGATGAAAACCTACACCGTGGGTTCTAGTATACCCAGTGGCTGACTCCGCCGAAAGTAGTGTGGTGGCAGGTTTTGGAGACATTCCTAAATTGACCCAAATCATGCAAAATCAGTCCATTTTGGCAAAATCTGCCACGTGCCACGCTGTCACTCTTTGGATCCACCATTGAGTACACCTCACCGAAATTTCACGTGACCGAACTTTAATTGCTCCCCATGACAAAACAACCAATCGAGATTAAGTGGAAATATTATTTTTAGGTTTGGACAAAACCTAACCAAAAATATTGTTTCCACTTTCGCTAGATTGGTTGTTTTGTCATGGTGACTTCCCGAAGAATGGTCCATTAATTGATTGATCATTCTACAAAAATTAATTTTATAGTGGACCTATAACCGCACTGCACTTTACAAGTCAGGTCCTCAATTCCGTGACCATTCTCTGGCTAGTAAGGTTTGACGATTTATCTTACTTCTGTTGACATTCAGAAAGAAATTAGCCCTCAATGTCCCTCGCTAAAATCCCGGCATATTTCCCTAGAGGCCAAAATCCAAAATGGCCGCCGGCGCCATTTTGAAAAAAAAAAATAGTTTTGAACCAGCGCACCTATATTCATGTACAAAAACACATTTAGGCAAGTCGAGCACATGGATTCCGATTCTGACATTAGTTCTTATTACGAGGTCATTTACATCCATAAATCCAAGATGGCCGTCGGCACCAACTTGAAAAATGTAGTTTTGAACCAGAGCATCTAAAATCGTTTACAAAGACACCTTTTCGGATAAGTCGAGCATGACGATTTCGAATCTGACATTTTTTTGACATTACAGATTTATCCAAGAATCCAAGATTGCCTCTATGTGCTAGAGCAAAAAACGTAACCTTTGAGTGGGACCACCTAGGACCATGAATTAACCCTTTTTCTGGCTAATTCTAAAACTGTCACTGATTGAGGCCCTGATTTGTGAATATGACATTAGAATTACTATGTTATGATTAAAATGTTAGTATTTTGGATACATTGCCCTTTGAAGTTCTGAAGTTTAAAAAAAAATATTTGCTGGAAATATTTAATGTCAAAGAAAGAGGAAATTGAAAAAAATTGTTTTAAAGCGGCACTTAATTTATTTCTTTTGTGTGTGAAGATAAACTTTGGTGTCCGTTAGGTCATCGAAATGGTACCTGGAGAGAACTCGAACAATCAGAGGCGATTGTCAGCAACTTTTGTGACCTCACAAAAACCTTACCGCCCTGCTACCAAAGGTATTCTTACCCGGTGGGTCATGGAGGTCATCCAGTTAAGGGGTCATTAGCACTCAAGGTCATACCTGAGTTCATAGTACTAGAGCTATCGCTTCTTCATACTGTGGCGGGCCTCTTTCCACTTGCGTGATCTTAAATTGGTAGCGAGCAGCAAGGCTTACGACGGTGATGGCGGCGGGGGCGGTCGGTTGCCCGTACCTTTTGATCTAGTGGATTATTATAGGAAGTAAAAAGGGGGGACGGACCGTACACAGGAACGGCAGTGCCCATCTCTCTTCGAAAGCGTTGGGCCAGACTCCACATATAATGTTGCTATAGGGGGATCGCTACACCTCTCTCCAGGGTCTGTTACCTTCCCGACATTGGATAATTTGCCGGTACCCATTTATACACATGGGTAGAGAGGAGTAATTGAGGGTAAAGCGCCTTACTCACAGGGCTGAACAACATTGGCCACAGAGGGAATCGAACTCACAACCTTTGGCGTGCGAGACGGGCGCCTTAACCACATGTGCCCTCATAACCACATGTGCCCTCATAGGAGAGTAGCAGCATCAACAATTTAGTCGATTTAATAGTCCCCACCCTAAAATACACCTACATCCTAATTAATGGAAAGATTACTTATGTCTACTTACAGATTAGGCATGATGTGAAATTGCCAAGATGGGCCGAAGGTGGTTTTGGGGTTCATTAGTCAAAACATAACATTTTTCGGGCAAAAAAATGATTTTTGGAGATTGGTATTTTTGACATCTATATAACATGCCCCTCTTGTAGTAAGTGTGTTCAGAACTATATTATGTCCCAAAAGCGCACAATGACTTCTAAAAGTTACAAAAAAATATACAGGTCAGTATAGGTGTATTGGTGAAAATATACTTTTTCTCAATTCAGATTTCTAACACCTGAAAAAATAGTTAAACTTTAGCTTAGCTTCAAAACGTCTGGTTTTATGCTCTAAATTGAGCTGAAAATACTTGGATCTACCAGCCTTGGCATTTGCAAGATTAGGTATGATGTGGAACAGCCAATATGAGCCAAATGTGATTTTTGGGTCATTTTAGTTCAAAAACATACATTTTTGGGTTAAAACCAATGATCTTTGAGATATTGATATTTTGACATCTATATAACATGCCCCCTCTATGTAAGAAGGTTTCAGAACTTTATTGTGTTCCAAAAGGTCACAATAAGCTTCTAAAGTTTACAAAATATACAGTAAGTATAGGCGATGTTGGCTGAAAATATACGTTTTACTCAAATTCATGTTTCTAACACGTGAAAAATAGTTAAACTTTTAGCTTAGCATTCAAAACGTCTGTGTTTTATGTTCTAAATTGAGCTGAAAATACGTGAGCTACCATTGACATTCAGATTAGGTATGATGTGCAACTGTCAACATGGGCCAAAGGTGATTTTGGGTCATTTTAGTCAAAAACATACATTTTTGGGTAAAAAAAATGATTTTTGAGATTTTGGTATTTTTGACAACTATATAACATGCCCCATCTATGTAAGAAGGTTTCAGAACTATACGGGTCAAAATAAATAAGTCCCCCCCTGACAAAGGTACATTTTTCTGGAAAAATTAAGCTCTTTAAGCTGTTACAAAAAATGTAAAATGTACACTGCAATGTTACACATTTAATGTGCCAAGAAAAATCACACAACAGTTAATCTTCTCCCTGAAATGACGTAATTTATTAAATTTGATGACGAATTAAAAATGACACTTTTGTGCATTGGGAATAGGGAAACATTCTACACTGTGTACTATGGAAATTGACAGTTTTGCTGACATGTGAACTTTATAACGTCATTCTGACGAAATTCTAGGCATGCATTTTGGTAGCAATGGAAAGAAGATGACGATAGCTATCCATTGACACCAAAATCAAGTGTCTGTGATATTCCTGTGTTGCACTAGACATGTCAGTACTTCTCCCCTGGATTTTCTCTATTGTAAAATCCCAATACACGAAAGTGTCATTTTTAATTCATCATCAAATTTAATAAATGACGTCATTTCAGGGAGAAGGTTAACTTTTGTGTGATTTTTTTTTGCCCATTAAATGTGTAACATTGCAGTGTACATTTTATATTTTTGTAACAGGTTAAAGAGCCTAACTTTTCCAGAAAAATGTACCTTTGTCATGGGGGGACTTATTAATTTTGAACTGTATATATTGTGTCCCAGAAGCTCACAATAAGCTCCTAAAGTTGCCAAAATATATAGTAAGTATAGGAAATATTGAGTGAAAATATGCATTTTTCTCAAATTTATGATTCCAAAACCTGAATAAGAGATAAACTTTAGCCAAGTATTTAAAAAAACTTTCATGTTTTAGGTTCTAAATGTAGCTATATATACTTGCAATACCATTCAGTTTAGGTATGATTTACACATGTCAATTTGGACTGAAGGTATTTTGGGCTATTTTAGTCAAAAACATCAATTTTGGTGAATAATATATAAAGTATTTTTGAGGTAATAGTGTTTTTGACAACTATGTAACATGCCTTATCTATGTTAGTAAATTTTAAAACTATTATCATTCCTTAGAACATCAAAATAAGCTTTTTAAGAGTACAAAATACAAAGTTAAGTATAGGTGATATTGACTGGAAATGTGTGTTTTTTCTCAAAATCATTATTTTTATGAAAGCTACATGAAAGTAAAACTTATGTTACCTTTTTAAAAATGCCTATATATGTTTCGGACCGGGTTGGGATGGGGGGAGGGGTTGGTTACAGTCCAGACCATTGACAAGTGGTTACCATGCGCAAGTGTAAAAACCTACCCTTAAGAAGTATTGGCAATATTTGACAAATGCAATATGGTTCTTGGTACATTGCTTTCTATGAAATGTGTTTCTGCGTAGGCGGTACTGAATAGCTTACAACCTGCACATAAATGACCGAA
>JAMKCH010008425.1:0-29932 GCA_023653785.1 Ophioderma brevispina
ATTAAAATACTGAGGAATGAAATATGATGGGCTAACACGCGTATAAAGAAAGTGTACATTTTTACGGGATTATTGGATCAGGCAACAGGAGAGCATACAGCAAATCTGATGATACCAAAATCTAATTAAATATAGATTTCTTATCTAGAAACAATGCCAGTATGCGATTGAAGTGTCAGAATCGAGTTGGATTGCAGCCTTGATCACAAACACAGAATGATACAATGTTCAGGGATTCACCAGATATGAACACAAATTATGTCAAGAGCCAATAAGTAAAGTTTTACAATGGCAGTAGTAGAAAATTACAAATTATGTTGCGTTTAGCCGTGAAATTCAGTCAGGGACCGATTTCGGTACTGGTATGCAAATTGTTTTGATGAGGCCATGTGCTCGGCCGCCCATTTTAGACTACATAGCCCTTCTAACGTAATGGATTCCATTTACGGTTAGATATTTCGAACAAGTATTATCCTGCCACCACTAGCCTGCATGATGAATGCATGCAGTTTATTCCGGTGAGGGCTGCCGAATTCTTAGGGTGGTGGCACAAAATACTAAATTCTTTAGCTATGCTGGCCGGAATCTCAAGATTGACATTTTCCAATGACTTGGCCACACAGAAAACCACCAAACTTAAGACTGCAATTTCTTCTCACCTTATTTTTTATTTGGCAGTCAAAGTAGTCCCCAGAGAGTTTGCAGTGGTAGGAACGATCAGAAAAAATAGAAATTTATCAACAAAATTCAAAATGATGTTGGTAGGAAAGAATATATAATTTGTAGTAGTAGGAGAGGTTGCTTACTTTAACTAGGACTAGACATAACCAAAGTTATATAGTGAAAAAAGTGTCCTTAACTGACACGTTCTTTGTAAGCACAGGTTAGTTCTGCTGAGAATAACCATTTGTTTCATTCTCTTTTAACATTTGGACATTATCGTCTATCAAGCCTAACGTAAAGGTTATGAACGCTGTCAATGTACATGGGACTTGTATCAACAATAAGAAATGACAAATTAAAGTCATCTGACATGTCAGATTTTTCAAACCTTACCTCAAAAGGACTCTTACCATACACAGAACAAGAATCCACACATTGTTTTCATCAAACGGCGAAAAAAAGTACTAATTGATAATTTTTAACGCAGAATTATTTACTCCAGGGCTAAAACTGTCATGAGTGAGTGGTTGCTAGTCGGAGGTTGGGGGTCAAAGGTCGACACGCGTCGTTGTTGGTCAACCAAAACAAAGTGGGATTTCGTGTGCTGTAGTAATGTAAGATCATGTTTGGGGTAAGTTTGAAAAATCGTGACGATGTCAGATACTTAAATTTGGCATTTGCTTAATATTGTTGATACCAAGTCATGTACAGCGGCTAACCTTTACGTAGCTGATATACGCTAATGTCCAAATGTTAAACATGAATGAAAGACAAAAAAGGTTATGCTCAGCAGAACTATACACAGAATGAGCCTCCAAAAATTGTGACCACCAGCTGGCAACTGCACGGAACTATTGGCTCACTGCAGCGGGCTGTGGTTTTACGTGGATGAGTGAACAGGGAATAACGGACAAAGATTGTCAACACAATGGTGGCATGATCAGTGAACAGCGCACAATAGCTAACCTCCACAACAGATTACACCCAATATGGGTGTTAGTGGAATTTGAGAATGTATTGAACTAGAAACCACAAAAAACATACTCAAGTGAAATAGGCTGAGAATGGTCGCCACCAACGAAGGGTGGTCTGGTTGTTCCTAGCAGTGGCAGCGCTCTCTGCAGGAGTGCAGATCTAAATTTGATTGATGATGATTTATGACTCATTTAAATGTATTTCTAAATTCTGTAGTAGGATAGCCTGTTCCTATACCCAACATCTACGGAGGAACTTCTAAATTACATCTGAATTAAAAAACAGCAAGACCAGTGCATCAGATACATCAGCAATTCTTTTGGAACAAATAATCTCATCCATTGCTGGTGCCCTTTCCCACATTTTTAATTCTTCACTTTCTCTGGGACAGTTCCCACCTTACTAAAGCAGTCGAATGTAATACATCTTCAAGCAGGCGGTGGGGGGGGGGAAACCAACATGATTTTCAAATTATAGGCCGATATCAATACTCCCATCGATATCAAAACTCCTGAAAAAGTTGTTTACATTCGTATTTTTAATTCATTACTAACATAATCATTACTTACCCCTCGTCAGTTTGGATTTATGCCCAAACGGTCTTACATACATGGCCATTAAAGGAACTCTATGTAAATTGCTGAAAATGGATTAAGAAACTCACACACAATTGGTATATATTAGATATCAGCAAGGCCTTTGACACCATAAATCATGACATCCTCCTTTATACGCTAAATAAATATGGTGTCAGGGGCGTTGCTAATGATTGGATCAGGAATTACCTAACTAATAGAAAACAACGTGGTTTTGATTAATGGTACCTTTATGAACCCCTCCATTCATTGCGGGGAGTCTCAAGGCTCAATTTAGGGCCACTTTTAGTTCTTTTATATATAACAACGACCCCCCTCCCACGTGTTCTAATAACCTCATTTTATTTTGTTCGTGATGATACAAATAACTTTTCCCACCTGATCCTAATGTACTTGCAACAAATAATAAATAATAACTTAAGCTATTTCTAACTGGTTCAACTAAAACAAATTATATTGAATGTTAAAAAAACTAACTATATGATTTTTAAAAATAAACACAGTAAGAAACCCGGACATTAAAGTGGACATAAAAATTAGCAACACCTTTCTTCAACAGTTCAAACTACTAAAGTCTTGGTAATCTTATGACCATAACCTGTCATGGAATTCTAAATACCAAACACATTTCCAAAATTATCTCCAAAATAATGGAATATATTCGTTAAAGTTAGACCGTAGCTCCCACAAAAATCTCTTGTTCACCCTTTAATAATTGTCTTAATTTTACCGTTACATTTCAATGGTGCTATGGCTTGGGCTTACGCTAACAACAGTGGTTTTAGGATTCACTTTTTCTGCTCCAGAAACGAGCTATCAGAACATGCTACACCAACTTCCTGTGGTTGGCCCATACGATCCCTTTTTCCTTCTCTTTAAAACCTGAAAGTCAAGATTTATAGGATCCAACTTGACGCTACTTTTATGTACCAATTCAACCATAAATTACTTCCAAACGATTATTGATGAAGATTTCTTTAACTTTCACTCTACACGAACCATTATCAAACCAGGAATGCTGATATTGTCAGATAAAAACCAGTTCAACACTGTCCTGGCAAAAATACAACTTTTAAAATCCAAGGTCCCTTGTTTTTGGTCTAAATTGCCAGCCATCCCACCTAAAACTCCCGCACTCATCTCGTTCAAAACAAACATGAAAAAATATCTTTGCAGTTCATACAGTGCTGTCGTCAATTCTTAATTCTTTTGCTTTCCCCTCTTTCTTTTTTCTTTCTACTGTTCACCTTCTTCCCTTATCTAATAGTCGGTCTTTCGTACTGCTGTTTCGTGTAAGTGTGTTGTTGTTCTTGCTTGTTTTTTGTTGCTTAGTACCATATACATGTAAATCTTAAAGAGGTCATTGCACCCCCGCCCTGCTTTAGCAGTGACCTCGGTCACCACGGTGGCCGCAGTGAGACTTATTATATGACATTAGAGATATATGACTTAATATTTCCTATGCAGTATCACTGTCCCCTTATTATTTGAATTCCATTCATATTGAATTATCATCATGTTATAACCATTTATCTAAATATCACATGTATCTTCTCATTGTAATACATTTTTTATCATTATTCAATTGTATTTTGCTGTATTCTGTGAGAACAAAATAATATTGATTGATTGATTGATAGTGATTGATTCTTTTTAATTAATCTACTTTCTGGTATTCTAAAACTCAAATTTATATTTTTTGTTTTACACTATCAAATGATGCCCAGTCCTAGTATCACCGATATAGGAAAATCTAAATTCTGTCTTTATTTCCATTGAATAAGATGATTTACGATGATTCCGAGACTGCCGTTCCTTTACACTGTGCAGTCAACGACGCCATCTTTGCACTCCGACGCGCAGAGTGGTGGTAACAAAGTGGTAAAAAAAATGTGTAATGGGGTTTAATATGACTTTTTAACTTGTGTTAAAGGCATATGACGTCAAATGTTGTACCTTGATTGCTACTTTTTCAATCATCAAAATCGGTCAGGGAGTCGGAATGGTGACTAATTTTTCCCCCAGTGAAAGCTGAAAATCTGCATTTGTTGCACGTTACATCAACTCTAACATGGTAAGGCATCCGGGGATCCTTTTTAAAACATGTATACATAATCGATTTGGAGTTTTTTCTCCCTAGAAAGTGTCACTTCGAAACTGAAATCGTTAGTCGCCTTGTGTCGCAGTGCATGAAACAAGATGGGTGCGCTGAAAATTGGTGAAATCTGACCGTTCGATGTTGGAGTATCAGTCCGCCAAACATTCGCATGGTCAGTGATGGTAGTTGCTTGGGCCGCCAGTCTTTTAACTTTAATTAATCAATCAATCATTAAAGAAAGCACACAAATAAATACACTGGTGGTATTATACTAAATTTTAAAGGTGCAACAAAAGATTTTGAGGCACCGATTATTAGTAATTTCATATAGATTAGCCATTCAATAGATTTCTTACCTTGATTTGGCTACAGAAAATTGTCTTAAAAAGAGAAAAAGGGTGATTTTGTTTGCTTATATTTCAATGTAAAAAATGTTGGTACCAAAGAAACATTTCGCAGCTTAATCCTTTCCAAAACAAGAATGGGGATATTTTTGTTGATGGAACGCTTATACATCAGGGGAAAAATCAGTACTTTCGATTTTAATAGGGACACTGAATGCATGTGAAATCTCTCGTTGCGCCTTTAATCATTGATAATGGTACATCTCAGTGAAAACAATGCTGAAATGATTGGAGTACTACTGTAGTAATGTAGATAGATGTTGGTGCTACAGAGCTATGTATGACAGCTGCTGTAATTTCATTCACCTTTCAGCTAGATTAAATATTATTTAAAACACAGTCCCTGTAAAGGCCAAATACGGTAAAGGTGACCAGAAAAGATCTTAGTAGTCTTTCAGAGGTCATCAACTTTTTTAATGGCAGTAGGTTCTGTTTTTCCCCACCATTTATTTCAATTCTCTGGTCAAGAGCTTTTATTTGATAATTTTGCTATTTCTGAAAAAAATTGCCCAACAAAGCTAAAAAAATTCTTTCCGGCATGAGGCTTTATTTCATTATTCATTATAATATTTCATCCCGGATTTCATTGGTTGACTTGCGATTCAACAGTTTTTCCAGGGCTGAAGGATGGTTTATGGTTTCGGGATGCAATAAATAAAAAGTTGTTTTTGACTGACTTTGTACCCAGACCCCAAACTTCTCAACAGGAATTCAACCGCTCCGTGGTTAACCATACACTACGAGACTCTGTAACAAGAGGGCAAACTTTATGTCAAAGCTAAAAGAAGCGGTAAAAAGGAAGCTTGGAAAAAGTTTGTAGTGTCAGAAAACAAATTGGACAACCATTCGCCTCCACCCATAGACAGTATGTTGAGTCAGTCGTGAACCTGGGAAAACCGACCCGCACAGACTGTCTGGCGCTATCAAGAGCTTAAGTACATAACTGTATCCAACCACTGCAAGTGATGGCAAAAAAACACCCTTATTAACCAGTCGATTCTGGAAAAGCTAAGGCACTCGCAGACCAATTACAAAGTGTTTTCACCAGAGAGCATTTGGGACCCGCTACATCGATGCAACTTTACCTGCTAATATTCTAGCAGGCTGATTTTGGTCAATCACTTCAGAGGCGTGGAGAAACACTGTTGCACATTCAAACACTTTCCAATGCCATTGGCCCTGACCAAATACCCTACCCCAGATCTTAAATTAACTGCCAAGGAAATTGCCAACCTGGTGCTTCTTCATCTTCCGCAGTCCCTGACACGGTGACCTTCCTTCCCCTCGACTGGAGACGAGCAAACATCACGCTGCTTTTATAAAAGGCATGTACCACAGATCCTGGCGAACCTACCGATCAGTTAGTGGTCGAAAGTATGGTACTTACGAAAGCTATTCCAGCCTGCTGAAACAATGACATCAAATTTTGGGTATTGCAAAGTCCCATGTAGGATGCACTTACCGTTTCAATATTGCATCCACATGTAGTAGTGGACTCAGCAAGTCTCAGCCATCCAGATGTCCCACTAGATTATTTTAGAGTTCCATGCATATCGAAAAATAGCGTAAACTTCTGGAAAACGTGCGTGCTTCAGTGGTAGATTTCTCTCGTTAATCAAACATGTGCTATGTTTTTGTTTGGGGATATGACGTCGAAGACCGGAAACGAAGTCTCCGCTCTTGCCTATCGGCACCGAACCGACTTATTGTGTTACAACCTATAACACCACCACTCACACTGTATTGCGTGTTGGGAAGATATTACAATCATGTGAATGAAGGTCGGGAATTTTTTCCGCTGGCAAAAAGCTTCCAAGCACGTGATATCGATCATATCGCC
Source organism: Ophioderma brevispina (assembly GCA_023653785.1). Classification (NCBI taxonomy): domain Eukaryota; kingdom Metazoa; phylum Echinodermata; class Ophiuroidea; order Amphilepidida; family Ophiodermatidae; genus Ophioderma; species Ophioderma brevispina. The sequence goes on from JAMKCH010008425.1 coordinate 6,577, forward strand.
ACACCATTTTGGTAAACAAGACTGTGAACTGATGTGAATAGCTGACACCGGTATTTAAAATTTCGCGCCTTTTCTTTCTTTTCACTCTTTTTTGCTGTAAGGGATCGTTCATAAACGAGTGGAAACTTTGGTAACAAGCCGATATTAATCCCTGTGATATCGGTAAGTGGCGCATATTTCTTGTAGAGTAATTTCTTAATTTTTTGTTGGTATCTGTCACCCATTGTCACACGTTAGCTTTGGGTTCTGTGAATCTACTGCCCACATCTCAAAGTGTGGACCGTCGGGGGCTAAACCAGAGATGTGGTACCCTATCAAGATCAGTTTCCTTGACCAGCAACTGTTGCAAACTACTTGACACATCATCGACAGCCAGATTATGCGCCACTTCGAATTCACAAAACCTGAAATCATTGCCGAAAATCAACATGCCTTTCGCAAAGCTAGATCGTGCGAACACAGCTGATACTGACTGTTCATGATCTCACAAGAAACTTGGATAATAAATTCAACACTGACATGGCGGTCTTGGATTTTCCAAGGCCTTGATGTTATGCCCCACCATCGCCTACTTTTGAAATTGGCTATTATGGTGTTAGAGATAAAACCCTGAGATGGATTGGTTCCTTTCCTGACTAAGCGCTTTCAAAGAGTTGTAGTAAATGGCGAGACATCGGAGTGGTACGTAAAACCTGTGCTCAGTGGTGCCCCACAAAGCACTGTATTAGGCCCCACCTGTTTCTTGTGCTAATAAACGACATCCATGAAAACGTCCAGAGCTGCACAAGACTTTTTGCAGATGATTGTCTTCTTTACAAACACAGTTAATTCACCTGAAGATGAAAATGTTCTCCAGAGGGACCTTGATCAGATGGTAGATTGGTCCCATAAATGGGGCATGCGTTTCAATCCTGCAAAATGCAGCACTCTTCGTTGTCAGAGACAGACCTCCTGGAAAAACAAATTATGAGATGATGGGCACTGTCCTTGAAGAAACAGACGAGACTAAAAGCGGGAATTTCCTGCAAAAAGATAGCGATGGAATAAACAATCTGAGTTTGCAACAAGTAAAGCTACCCAAAGTCCATAAATTTTGTTAGACGTAATTTTTACCATGTTACGCCGGAAGTTAAAGAAAAAACTCTACCACACCTTAATAAGACCTTCATCTTGACTATGCAATGCGGATTGGGACCCTTACCGCATACATCTAAAAACATAAAATCCATTGAGCGAGTTCAAAAATGTGCTGCAAGGTCGGCAAACACTCATGGCAAAGATACCAGCATAAGCAAGATCCTCGATTCACTTGGATGGTTACTAGGGTGCATCAAAAGCCCCTCATGCTGAGCAGATTTTTTTCTACCTAATCTTAAAATGTTCCATTGGACTAGAAAACATCTCTGTCAAGTTTAAATCAAATCCAAAAAGGTTTAGGGTGGTCACCATGAGCTTGAAGTTTTGTATATGAAGTCAATGGGAGTTTTTGTATATTTTGGACAAAACACAAAAAATGATGATCTTCATTCTTGATTTTGTCGGAAATTCAGAGAGAGGTACCTTATAGGATAAGGCAAATAACTTTTCAAGAAATTCCAGCCAAAGTCATCCTTGATGGCAGAAAATTATTTTTACTTAATTCATTTCAGAGGAGGGAAGGCAAAACACAGAATAACCAGAGAATATAAGAGGCTAAAGAAGCGAGCAAAGAAAGTGGTTGCGAAGGCTATGAAGGAGGCAGAGAAGGGGCTGAGTGAGTTGAGAGAGAATCCAAACAAGGTGTATAAGATAGTGAAGGCAATGAAAAAGGATGTTGAAGGGGGAAGATGTATGAGAGGAAGTGATGGAAAGTTGAATTTCAGTGAGAAAGATAGAGGCAGAGTCTGGAAAGAGCATATGGAGAGAATCATGAATGAGGAGAATGAGTGGGATCAGAAGGTAGAGGCTGATGTGGTGGAAGGGGACAGTTTAAGAGGGTCAGCCGGGAAGAAGTGGTGAAGGCAATAAGAGAAATGAAAAAAGGAAAGGCGGTTGGACACCCAGAGGTGAGTGCTGAGATGATTAGTGCGAGTGGAGAGATAGGGATTGGTGTGATGATGGAGTTGTGTCAGAGAGTGTTGGATGGGGGAGGGATGCCGATGGAGTGGGCAGTGAGTGTGGTAATTCCAATTTTTAAAGGGAAAGGGGATGCAATGAGTTGTGGTGCATATAGGGGTGTGAAGTTGTTAGAGCATGCAATGAAGATTGTGGAGAGGGTTCTGGAGAATAGGATTCGGAAGATAGTGGAAGTGGATGAGATGCAATTTGGGTTTATGCTAGGAAAGGGAACGATAGATGCAGTGTTTATTTTAAGGAGGTTGCAAGAGGAATATCAAGCTAAAGGGAAGAAGCTGTATATGTGTTTTGTAGACTTGGAGAAGGCATTTGATAGGGTACCTAGGAAAGTGATGGAGTGGGTGATGAGGAAGAGAGAGATACCAGAAGTAGTGGTTAGAGCAGTGATGAGTTTGTATGAAGGAGCCAAAAGAGAGTTAGAGTGGGGTCTGATTTGTCCGAGGAGTTTGAGGTGAAGGTGGGTGTGCATCAAGGTTCTGTTCTTTCACCATTGATTTTTGCAATTGTGATTGATGTAGTCACAGAGAGTGCAAAAGATGGTTTGCTGAGTGAGATGTTGTATGCGGATGACTTGGTTTTAATGAGTGCTGGTGAGTGGGGTGGAGAGGGAGGTGGTAGCGAGTAAGGTAGACCCATGTGGGGTATGTGGGAAGAGAGTAAAAGCAAATTCAGTGTGGTGTGAGAAATGTGGGAAATGGATCCATGGGATCCAAGATGTTCAATGTCCATAAACCCTCTCAAGCTCTTTGTTATGTTGTGGTTACTACTACTAAAACTACTAAACCAAAGTTTTAAATCCGGTTTTATCCCCGTCAACGGGGGTGGCTGGATTTGCAGCAACCACCCTTACTCCTTCCTTCCATTTTACCCGATTCAATGCATCCTCCATCCCCAACCCAACCCTCCTACTCTCCTCCTCCACTTGCTTCTTCCATGTCTTCTTTGGACGTCCCCTCCTCCTCAAACCTCCCACCTCGAACTCAAAAGCCCTTCTTAACACATGTTCGTCATCCTTCCTCAACGCTTGCCCATACCAACATACACTATTCGCCTTCACCAACCGGTCCATCGCCTCTTCCAAACCCAACATCTGCATCAAGTCCACAGTCTTCATCCTGTCCATCAACTTCACACCACACATCGCTCTCATCCCTATTAGTAAAAATATAGGGACTGGAACTGAGTCTACTCGAAGGCCAGGCCCCCAGGGATAGAAATGCATCATGTCTGCATGTCTGCATGCATGCATGTACCCTCTTTTTGTTATTGCATAATTATACGCTTTTACGGCTGTTTGATGTTTTGAAACTTGATTTTTTTTGTAATGAAGAGCATTTTTTATGCAAATGATGATTTAAAAAAAAAAAATTGGCAGCAGGTTTTGGAGCAATGCGGGTGGCGGATGCAATTTTATCTAAAACTTTCATTCCCTTGGCCTTATATCCCATTAAAGGTCCGTTCATACTTCCACTGCACTGCTGTGCAGTAAATTTACTGTTCCGTTACTTACGCTGCATTCCTAATCAATTTACTGCAGGTCAACCCAGGTCACTGCCTTTAGTCTAAATTACAAGAGGATCTTTTTTAGGCTTTAGATGCACGTTACTTAATTTGACCCGGCAGAAGATTTTTTTTTTTCAATATTAACAGAATGAAGCGCACACAGATCATAATGCACTTGTTTGATGAGGTTACCTGGTCCGCCCCTAGCTTCTTCTGTCATCATGAAGAATACGGCATCGATCAATCTGGACAGTAGTCTTTGTTAAAGACTCCTCAAAATTTTGTCCACAAAATTGCCAAAATAGCGAGTCGAGGGTAAAGCCCTCGGTTTGAGGGGTCTATGCACAAGAGATCTCAATGAGAGGGCACTATAGCATAATCCCTGACTGTAGCAAACTAGTGTAAAATATATAAAGTCACAAAGTGCAGTGCCTTGGTGAAAAGCTATTTGTGCTGGTATTCCCATGATGATTCGGTCATTTGGCGATGTTGAATTTGGTGTACACCATGCACGCATGCAAACATATACTAGTATACAAAAACATGCACGAACACTGTATACTGGTGGTTCTACAAAATTTTCTGTGTTCACCTAGCTTCGGCGATAATTCGTGATTTTGGTTCCCAGTTACTCGAAATCCATATCTGCAACAATTTTATATTTTTTGTTAAAAAATCGTGATTTATGTCCAACTTTGAACAATCTTGACATTGCTCCAAAATGACGCGCACAGATTTTTGCCTTGTTTGGCAAATAATATGAAAAATAGTGCACAATTTTAAAAAAAACGGGAAATACAGACCCTAGAACTATGATTCTGGGATACAAAAACGAACAAGGCACATTTTGTGTCGCCTGCCTTAAAGGCTGACTCAGAGATTTCCAAATACAATTTTTTTGTGTAATAATTAAAAATAGTCCCCCAGAAATAAAGATAGTCACCTCAAATGCACAATTCCAAAGTTTGAGATGATGGATATTTTGTTTTGATGCAGTAAACATTTATGTATAGCATTGCGTGCCATAGGATACTGTGTATATTTATAACAGAAATTCTGGATCTGGAATTTTATAACAATGTTGTGATTTTCTATATGAAGGACTTCGATTTGAGCTTAGCTATTTCACACAGTGATTAGTATGGACAAGCATTGTGTACATGCAAAAAACATGATTTGTTTGAAAATTGAGGGCCAGTGGCGTACCGAGGCAGTTGATCCAGAGGGGGCAAATTTCCAAGTTGTCCCGCCAGTGCGGGCAAAATTTGTAAATCGTCCCGATGATTTGCTTCAGTTAAGTCTGAATTTGACAAAATGCGCGCGTAGCGCGAGCAAATTGCTAAATTTACTTTAATTTTGCCCCAATTTGGTGGAAATTTCCTGAAAAAGAGGGATAAAAATGCACATTTTGGCCCATATCGTTCCGCTTTTTCGAGCCAGAGGGGGAAAATTGCCCCCCCTGCCCCCCAGTCGGTATGCCACTGTTGAGGGCGCCCTCCTCTGGAAATCTCTGAGTCAGCCTTAAAAGTGACAGGAGATTTTTTTTAGAATACGATTTTCTCTCAAATTACACTGGATCGTTAGTAGACCACCTACCGAGAACATTTCGTAGGTTTATTGGAGAAACAGGTACAAAAGAAAACCGCAAACCTTGTTTTGAACTTGCCTGTTATCGTACCGTGATCGTTCCCCATAGAAAACCATGCTTTGAGTTTCTGTCGTGCACGACAGAAACAACTAAATCATCACCTTATTACCTAAAGACGGCGTATTGGGCTTATTCACTTCAGGTGTGATCTAATACATTGGAAAGCATTCCAAATATGTAAAAACCGGGGTTCGACAAAAATTGGAGGCGCTTCTTTCTGGAAATCTCCTCATGTCTCTTTAAGGCTGGAAGACACGTATAGGGATCACTTTGTCCACTGTTGTCTGTGATGTCTGTTGTTGTATATCTGTTGTTGTATGTCTGTTGCTGTTGATGTGAAAACGGGTTATCATTTTCCTGTAATATCTGCATACTTAGATGGATGTAAACCAAACTTGAGTTATAGGTGCAACATTGGATCCCCCATTTGTTGATTAGGTCAAAGGTCACATGCCAATGTCAACAGTCATGTGAGGTCAAGTTGTAAGATAGGCTAAAATGTAAAATTCACCTCAATTGAAAAGTTGAAGTTCAATTGGAACCACTGTGAATTGGAACCAAACTTAGTCATAGGTGCTACATGGATTCCTCATTTGTTGATGAGGTCAAAGCTCATATGAGGCCTATCATATAACCGTGATGGCAGGCGACACATGCATGCCAAGGACCGATGTATTTTTATATCATTTCTACATTTTTTTATAGTGAACAAAAAAAAAACACAGAAAATCACTCAAGATTTTCTGAAAAAATATTTTGGGGAAAAAAGATTATCATATTTGGATTCCTTGAGTCATTTCTTCTAAAAAAATGTATACTTTTATATATTATGTTGGAACAATAATTAAGAAGGATATGACATTGTTCCTTTGAATTCCTGCCTGCACCCACCTTAATCCCTGTAAAACAGGCTCAAAGCATGTTTGCCAATTACTACGCCACCTTCAAGAAATCATCTAGCGCACAAGCATAACAGCACCCTTAGATGGTAATATAACAGGATCCCCAGATTCGCTTGAGTTGACTAGGCAATTGAGATAAGTAAAGGCTGACTCGGAGATTCCCAATGAGAGCGCACTCAATTTTCAAGCAAATCTTGTTTTTTGCATATATATATATAAATGCTTTTCAATTTAATAATCACTGTGTGAAATAACTAGCTCAAATCGAAGTCCTTCATATAAAAAATTGCAACTTTGTTATAAAATTCCGGATCCAGAAATTTTTTTATTACACAGTATCCTATGGCACTGTGTTTACTATACATGCTTACTGCATGAAAATGATATCTGATTCATCTCCCGGGATTCATCCCTAACTTTGGAATTACGTTTTTTAGGTTATTATCTTTATTTCTAGTTGTCTATTTTTAATTTCTACACCAAAATATTATATTTCGACATCTCTCTGAGTCAGCCTTGAAAGGTGCATTTTGTGATTTCAGCACCTTCTGTTTTATTCATTGATCACTAGATATCCTTGAGAAAAGCTTATTCTCAAAATTTGAGCTCTTCCCGATCTTGCGGTTTTGTGTTATGAGCAATTGCTCGTTTCCCACGGTCCCATAGGAATTTCTGTCCGTTTATACAAAATTGCGAATTTCTTACAGATGCGACCAAATTTGCACATAAGATTAGGCACATGTGGATTACTATTGTATATGTGCTAGCCGTCCTAACTGGATATTTCTCATTTTCACACATGCAGGCACCACCACTACCAGGACCACTACCACTAGTTTTGTCTTACGAGAGTATTGCCAACCTTTAAAGCCCTTCACAGCCTATCTTTATATAAGGAAACACAGAAATTGGAATAGGTATAAGCTCGACCTGAAGATGCTAGTACTGTCGGAAAATCTTTACTTTTGATAAACATTGGGACACAGAGAATCAAAATGGATGAGGTAAATCAATGTGATCAGTGCCAAAAAATCTTCACCACCAAGGATACTCTTAAAAGACACAGACTTTCTCACTCCAATATGAAACCTTACGAATGTACATATTGTGAGAAAAGCTTTATACGAAAGAGCTACTGCAAGAACATATCGGTGTTCACACAAAGGCAAATAGAAGGCAATGCCAGTATTGTCAGAAATTCTTTTCATCTCAACGTTATTTAAGAATGCACATCAGGACAAACACACAAGAAAAACCGTACCAGTGTCACTATTGTGGCAAATGTTTTGGCTTTAGCCAAGCCCTTAAACTCCATGTGCGTATACACACAAAGGAAATGCCTTATCAATGCGCAGTTTGTCATGAGAGGTTTTCACTCTGGAGCACCGTGGCAAAACATATCAAGCGGAAGCAATATAAACATGCCGAAGAGCAGCAAGATGACGCTCCCTTTGTGTGTAAGGACTGTGGAAAGACTTTTGAGAAAAAGAGATCCCTTGCAAGTCACACACCGATACACAATAAAGAGAAACCTTACATCTGTGAGATATGCCAGGAACGATTTTCATCGGAGAGTAATTTGACGGACCACATAAAGACGCACACCGATGATAGACCCTAAATCCATTGTAAGCAAACATTTGAACACAAAAATGCCCTTAAACAACACCAGCGCTCATCTTGTCCGGAATATGATGCATTTAAAAAATACATAGCAAGCAACATAATAACTCTCAAATCTGAACCACCAATAAATGAGACTTCTGTGCAATATGATAGTATTCAACTCATCGCTGAAACCACACATGAGAACCTCTCCTCATATGAGGTAGAGTTAAAAAATAATCGACCAGACCAATTGCATTCAAGTCCACCAAACAGAACAGATATTATATCAGTGTGGATATTGTGAAATAATATTTCCCAAATGAAAAATGATATTTTTACGATGCATGTGCGAAGTCATGTAAAGGAAAAATGTTACCAGTGCCCATTCTGCGAGGAGCATTTCATTTCCAAAGTACTTCTAACAAAACACCAGTGGAGCCAAAGATTTAAAGGAAAAAGAATTTTCACAAGAGGTTTGTGGTCAGAGCTCTGCTTCTGAACAAAATATGGCATGTCATATAATTGAAATGCAAATTAAAGAGGAGAGGGATGATTCTTTAGAAATCCAACTTCAAGCTGCGAAGGAACAATCAGACTTTCGGTTTGTAAATACTGTCAGAAAGTCTTTGCCCTTAATGCGGATTTGAAAATGCACATTGGGACTCATATGGCCGAGACGCTTCAACCTCATCAATGTGACGAGTGCCAAAAATTCCTCGCCACCAAGGATAGTCTTAAAAGACACAAATTAACTCACTCCGATTTAAGACCTTACAAATGTACGTATTGTGAGAAAAGTTTGTACGAAAAAGCTATATTCGAGAACACATTGGTGTTCACACAAAGACAAATAGAAGGCAGTGTGAGTATTGCAAGAAATTCTTTTCATCTCAACGTTACTTAACAAAGCATATCAGGACGCACACAAAAGAAAAGCCTTACAAATGTGAATACTGTGGTAAGAGTTTTGCTTTTAGTCACGCCCTTAAAGTGCATTTGCGTATTCACACAAAGGAAAAGCCTTTTCAATGTCTATTTTGTCTGAGAAGTTTTTCAATCAGAAGCACTCTGGTGAAAACACATCCAGCGGGTGCACTCTAAGCACGAAAAAAGTAACAAATCAACTCGAACTAAAGACAGTAACCAAAAACGCAGGCACGAAGGGTATAATGTAAAAAAATACTTTCAAAACTCTGCATAATGAGAACTTTCACAAGCGTGGCCGTCGTCATAAAAATAAAACGCACGCCAAAGAGAGTAAGGTAGATATGTTAGAAAATCAAACACAGGCTGAGAAGAATCACAAAGGCTTTCAGTGTCAATACTGTCAGAAAATCTTTGCACTCAAAGTGGATTTGAAAATGCACCTTGGAACTCACAAGGTTGAAAAGCTACGGCATCAGTGTGAGGAGTGCCTAAAATTTTTCGCCACCAAGGATAGTCTTAAAAGGCACAAATTAACTCACTCCGATTTAAGACCTTACAAATGTACGTATTGTGAGAAAAGTTTGTACGAAAAAGCTATCTTCGAGAACACATTGGTGTTCATACAAAGACAAATAGAAGGCAGTGTGAGTATTGCAAGAAATTCTTTTCATCTCAACGTTACTTAACAAAGCATATCAGGACGCACACAAAAGAAAAGCCTTACAAATGTGAATACTGTGGTAAGAGTTTTTCTTTTAGTCACGCCCTTAAAGTGCATTTGCGTATTCACACAAAGGAAAAGCCTTTTCAATGTCTATTTTGTCTGAGAAGTTTTTCAGTCAGAAGCACTCTGGTGAAAACACATCCAGCGGGTGCACTCTAAGCACGAAAAAAGTAACAAATCAACTCGAACTAAACCACGGATAAATACGAATCTATGGAACATCATAGTAAGCAAGTTATTGTCCAAAACTGTGCATAATGAGAACTTTCACAAGCGTGGCCGTCATCATAAAAATAAAACGCACGCCAAAGAGAGTAAGGTAGATATGTTAGAAAATCAAACACGGCTGAGAAGAATCACAAAGGCTTTCAGTGTCAATACTGTCGGAAAATCTTTGCACTCAAAGTGGATTTGAAAATGCACCTTGGAACTCACAAGGTTGAAAAGCTACGGCATCAGTGTGAGGAGTGCCTAAAATTTTTTGCCACCAAGGATAGTCTTAAAAGGCACAAATTAACTCACTCCAATGTAAGACCTTACAAATGTACGTATTGTGAGAAAAGCTTTGTACGAAAAAGCTATCTCCAAGAACACATTGGCATTCATACAAAGACAAATAGAAGGCAGTGTGAGTATTGCAAGAAATTCTTTTCATCTCAACGTTACTTGACAATGCATATCAGAACACACACAAAAGAAAAGCCCTATCAATGTGAATACTGTGATAAGCGTTTTTCTTTCAGTCAAGCTCATAAAGTGCATTTGCGTATTCACACCAAGGAAAAACCTTTCCAATGCGCATTTTGTCAGAAGAGTTTTTCACTCAGGAGCAGCGTGGCGAAGCACATAGAACGGATACACTCTGAGAATGCTGGGAAAAAATCATTTCGATGTGAAATCTGTGGGAAAGGTTTTACAGAAAAGAGATCCCTTATAAAACACAGAGTGCTTCACAGTGAAGATGAATCTTACAGCTGTGACGTATGCCAGGAACGATTTTCATCGGCGAGTGGCTTGACGGACCATGTTAAAACACATGCTGATGAACCTGTGCAGTGCAAGTATTGTAAGCAAAGGATTGAACACAGAAGTGCTCTTAATATACACCTACGTGACTCTTGTCCCGAATATGTCGCTTACAAAAAGGAGGTAGCCAGTAACATTTTAACGATTAAACCACAGACAAAAGAGAATTCTGTGGAACATTGTAAGCAAGGCATTCTAGAAAGTGTGGATGATGAAGTTCTTTATAAATGTAGCATTTGTGAGAAAATATTTTGCAAACCAAACAACCCTGGCAGATCATGTTAAAGGACATCAAGCAATGGAGACATTGCATCAGTGTGAATACTGTCAGAAATACTTCAAAAATGACGATGACATGCTTATGCACATACAAAGTCATTTAAAGGAAAAGTGCTACCAGTGTTGGTTTTGTGAGCAGTATTTCATTTCTGAAGCTGCTCTAACAAAACATGTTTGGATCCACATATTTAAAGACGAAGCTCTTCAATGTGATGTTTGTGGGCAAAAGTTGGCATCTCAAAAGGACGTAATACATCACAAAACTAAAATGCACTTGAATGTGACAGAAGAGACGCCATATTTTCAATGTGATTATGACTTAAGCTGCTTCAAAAGTGGTAAAGTCATGAAGACGTCTACCTTTACCGATACAAGTGGCGGCTCAGCCCCAGCAAACAAGTCTGGGATTAGCCAAATTCCTGTCGTTAAAATCCTTTATCAGTGTGACCACTGCGAGGAGCGTTTCACATATATGGGAGAGCTGGAGTCTCATCTGAGAATTACTCACCCAAATTCATGTTCAGAACAGTATCAGTGTGAGCACTGTGAGCAATTATTTTGGACTATTTATCATGTTGAAAAACATAAGTATCTGATGCATGCATTTGAAGGAAATCCAGAACCGAAAAATCAGGCATGTTAACAGATTTTTAAAGGTGCTTGTTCTGATTTATGTGTATTGTGTACTTGATATGAGAGCCTGGCACCCCATCACATACATCCCATCAAGTACCGTGGGAATCAACCTAGCAGTTTTTATGGTAAATGCATTAATGCATGTTGCAAAGCCCTATTCAATACTGTGCTGATATTGATGGTTAACCACTGAAAAGGCAGTTTTTGTTTATATCTTGGGAATGAAATGGATTTGAGGGCTCAAATTTCAGGATGACAATGAGAAAAATATGGCCTTTCATCTGATATCAAAATCGATACTACTTCCGGGTAAATCAGGGGGGTCCCAAAGACGATTGGAACATGCACCTTTAACCTGCAGGTGTATATTTAAAGGCTGACTCAGAGATTTCCAAATGAGGGTGCACTCAATTTTAAAACAAATTGTGTTTTTTTGCATGTTGCTTGTCCATATACTAATCATTGTGTGAAATAACTAAGCTCAAATTGAAGTCCTTCATATAGAAACTTGAAATCACAACTTTGTTAAAAAATTCCAGATCCGGAATTTTGTTATACACAGTATCTTATGGCACTGTTATACTGTGCATTGATGTTTACTGCATGAAAACGGAAACTCTGATTCATCTCTAACCTTTTGTAATTAAGCATTTTAGGTGACTATCTTTACTTCTAGGGTACTACAGAGAAAAAATATATATTTTGGAATCTCTGAATCAGCCTTTAAAAATCATTCTTTGGTCAAAACCCAGCAATTGTGTTATTTGTTCATGTTACTAGTACGGTACCATATTTGATATTATTACTACATGTAACTGCCACACAATTATCTTAACCCCCTGAGGTCTACCACCTTTCTTACAGTATCTCTGATTGGCTCATTACCTGATATATCAGGATATAACCTTTGAGTAACCAATCAAAATACACCTATCATATATCTGTACAAACATTTAAGGTTTTCTTAGCATGTTTCTGATTGGTTATACATTGGGTTATTTGGTGTATCTAGCCAATCAAATCGGCCGGTAGACCTCAGGGGGTTAAAAAAAGACACAAGGACATTTCCAGGAAAATGGGTCATCCTTTTTTAAAGAGTCTGATCCATTTATCGTGGATGGACATTTTTCAAATTTTAATAATAATAATAATAACCAGTTTTTATATAGCGCTTAATCCCAACAGGCTCAAAGCGCGGTTGACAATTATTTATTACGACGGCCGCCTTCAGAAATCGTCACAGACATTTTCGCTTCATTTATTCGGCGCTCGAATACATGCCTTACAGTCGCACAAGCCTATCCATTAGATTGTAATATTCCCCATAGCAGCTACCCAGAATTTCGCTGGGTTGACAGCACTTGAGACTAAGTGTATCTTGCCAGGACACAACACGTTGACCATGTGGGGCTCAACCTCACGATTTTTCAGGGTTCTTTGATCACGAGTCCTTGCACTTTTCCGCTAGACCCACACGCGCTCTCATGCTCTCTGACTTTAACAAATGATGCCTATAAAAAATAACCCTTTGCCTTATTATAGAGGTGGGCTATAGAAGGTCATATTTCAGATTCACTTCGAACACAGGCCCATTTGATGACTTTAATCACCCTGATCCACTTGCTAAGAAAAAAATGAAAAAGTGCGAAAACCGGGTGCCCCATCGAAAAATCCAAAATGGCCGCCAATATTGTCAAAATTTGATTTTTTTGACCATAACTCAATTATTTTTTGTTCAAAAGGAGAATAAATGTGCTTAATTTTGTGGCAATACCATTTTTGGGGTATTAGGATCAATGCTATGGCAACTTTCATCTCACCATAACCTTTCATTTTCCTGAAAATGCCGTTTTTGCTAAAAATTGAGCTCTTGAGGGCGCTTTCCCATACATGCGCATCCAATTGATAATGGTGATTTTAACATTCACAAAAGTTGAGTGTTTTATTATGAACACTTGCTAAAATTTGACTTGCGTGGTGTTTGCGGTTTTGCAACTGTAGGCTATTTACTGTCATAAAAATGCCTTCCAATTGAAACCCAAACGTACGAAAGTTTGTTGACACCCTGGTATTCCAATGAGTGTTGGATTTTAAATTGATGCCAAAGGAAAATGGTAAGAGTTACACAGCTCGAATCTTCAGAAAATGATGAATCAACATTCTGATGATGGTCCCCCAGTTAAAATTTAAAACTTTTGATACTATATGTACTTTTTGTTTTTGGAAAGCGCCCTCACAGTCCAATTTTAGGCTAAAACTGCCATAACGAAAAACTAAAAGTCGTGGCGAGAATAATTGCATAGAATGATTCCTTGTCGCAAACATGGGTTTTGCCACAAAATGAGGTGATTAACAATGCTTATCAGTTATGGTCAAAAATATGATTTTTGGCCATTTGGCTGCCCATTTTGGATTTTTTCGGTGGGGCACCCTGTTTTTTGGCACTTTTTAATTTTTTTTCTTCGAAAATGTTCATTAAGCACATTAAAGTCATCATCTATCCTGTGTTCGAAGTGACCTGAAAATGACCCAAATATGACCCTCTATAGCCACCTCTATGTAAATTAGCTGTTTTTTTGGACTTAGCGGGTTTGACGTTGTTTTGTTTATCGCAACTGCTGTTACACCTACGCATTCTGTTTAGAGCCCAGTCATCAACAATGGAAGAATTTTAGTTGAGCGCGAAGGTATCATACGCAGATACCGCGATAACTCTGCGTTTTTTGCTTTTATTAAAATCGCGCATCTCTACTCCCCAGCGTTCCTGCTTTGCTGCGTTCCGAATGTGGCCCGATTTTTTCTTGCCGCCCAATTACAATTACAAAATGGTATCGAGAAGTGTTTTATTTTGACTTTTCCCATAGACTGGTGGTTTTAAAAAGTGGACAACATCCCTTTTTCTTTTTGGCTATAGCTCAAAAACAGTGGGTTACCCCCATTTTTATTTCAGATGCTTTACTCAGCACTGTTTTTAATACGCATATATGTGAGTCTGGAAAATTGTAATCGAGTAGATCCACTAACACCGCACCCCTTAATAAGTAGAATACTATCTGTCAGTTTCTTTCTGTAAGTAGCCTACGTCAAGGTCGAGAAGATGTTAGTAACAATAGAATTGTACCTAAAAGTCATGTCATGGACAGGCAGGATTGAAAATCGTTTTGACCCTGTATAATCTCTTGTGAACCCCTATCTCCTTAAGTGACAGGAGGAGCTTTTTTGAGGATACTAATTTCGCTTAAAGGTGCAACAAGAGATTTCACATATCGGGTGTCCTTAAAAATCAAAAGTATAATTTTTTTGCACCTGATTAAGCTTTCCATAAACAATATCCCAATCTGAAAGACTAGACTGAGATGTTTCTTCTTTGATACAAAAATTGTGAATTTCTAATTTCGTATAGGAGCACATACAAATTCAGCCTATGTTTTCCTTGAAATATCAGGAATCAAAATCCCTTTTTTTCTCTTCTTTTAAGACATTTCTGTGGCCTAACACAAGTAAGATATCGATTGAAGTGGCTTAATCTATAATGAAATTAATATATGAACACAATCTTTGGGTGTCCAAAATCTCTTGTTGCACCTTTAAAATTCACTTCTTAGGTTGGTCTCAACCGATCTAACTAATATCGGTGTAGACCACCTACCGAGAACGTTTCGAAGTTATTGGACAAACTGGTGCAAAAAGAAAACCGCAACCTGGTTTTGACTTGCCTGCTATCGTAATCGAACCCCATAGAAAACCATGGCTTGACTTTCTTGTCGTGCACTACAGAAACTAATAAATCATCTTATTACTAAAGACGGTGTATTCGGCTTATTCACTCAGGTGTGTCTAATACCTTGGTACGCATCCAATATGTAACGAAACGGGTCGAGAAACTTGGTGGGGGCGCTTTTTTCCCCTGGAAATCTCCATGTCTCTTTAGCTAACCCCTTTCATAATGGTCGTCATACCTTTTCGTGTATGTCATAGTATAGGTAGCTCTGGTATATGCTCTTTAAATCCCCCCCAGGTGATAACCGAACCAACAATGCCTGCTCACCCACTAGAAACATATTATTTCAGGTGCTCTCTTGGAATTAAGAAGTGCTTAATCCCATTACAGCTAGGCGATGTAATGTAAAAGGTCAAATATAGACCTCTGAACGGCAACCCTTAATCTGAGTTTCGCGGCATAACCCTCACGATTACCTGGGTATCCGATCTTCATCTTCATCAATTTTTGGACAATTTTTTGGTCCCCCCTTTTTGGGAAGGTTTTGGAATGCTTGCCGTCCTTGTGTGTGGTGCTTCCCTCGCGATATCTTTGGAGCTAAGCAAGTGTGGATTTCCCTCTTGGCAACATAAGATTTATCTCACGTAGGCATTGGGTGGGAATCCAAAGTTGTTCATGTGGCGATATTTCAAAGGTCAAATGTTGGTAAAAATAGGGCAAATTTGGGTCAAAATAGGGCAAATATCTATATAAACAGTTCAACAACGATATCTTTTGATTGAAGCAAGTATGGGTGCCCATTTTCGCACCATAGATGTCGATTCAGTAGGCGGCGATTAGTTCGGAGAATGGGGTCATGTGCTTGGTCAAAGGTTAAATGCGGTCAAAATAGGAAAAAATGGAGTAAATTGCTATAACCTTTATAGGCATGAAATGAAATTTGGTGATGTGGTCAACACTCAGTGGCCGAAATTTTGAAGGTCATCCTAAGTCATTCGGGTCATTTCAAGGTCAAATCACTAAACGTGGTAGAGGATAAAATTGGTGGGTATGTCAACATTCAGTGCCAAACTTTTGAAGGTCTTTGCAAGTTCTGACTGTCATCCAAGGTAAATCTCTAACATGGCAGAGGATGAAAATTTGGTCGTGGTCAACGTTCGTGCCAAATTATAGGTCATTTCAGGTCAGGCAGGGTCATCCAAGGTCAAATCACTAAAAACATGTGGTCGGAGTGTGAACATTGGCGTGTGGTCATATCATTCAGTGCTAAACTTGTGAAGGTCATTCATCAAGTCATGAGTGGTCATCCAGGTCAATCACTAATATGTGGTAGGAGGATTATCTTGTGGGTGTGCTCAACAGTTCAGTGCCAAATTTAGAGGTCATGTTAAGGTCATGTGGGGTCATCAAGGTCAATTACTACTCATATGGTAGGAGGATTAAACCAACCTATTGAGATGTGGTCACATTTAATGCCGAAAGTTTTGAAGGTCTGCAGGGGTCATTCAAGGTACAATCACTAATCATGTGGTAAGGAGGATGAAACTTGTGGGTGTTGATCAAGATCGTGCCAAACATTTTTGGGAGGTCTTTCAAGGTCATGCAGGTCATTCAAGGTCAACATTACTAATGTGTCAATGACGTAAATAAAGTGGTGATGAATGAAACCTAGTTGAATGTGGGTCACATTCAATGCCAATTGTTGAAGGTCATTTGAAGTCATTGTGGGGTCCTTCAGGTCAAGTCACTAATCCTGTGGTAGGAGGATGAAACTTGGTGGTTTGGGTCAACGTTCAGTGCCAAATATTTTTGAGGTCATGTCCGTCAATGGAGAGCCCTCATGGTTTAAGAACACTTATTTCCATCACAATCTCCCTGAGTTCTTACAATTATTTTGCTTTCCTGTTCTTTAGCACCGCACTGGGCGGGGGTGACCTTGTGGTTCGAGACCCCTCCTAGTTTTATTTGATTTTTTTCACTTGATAAACCTAACCTTGTTTTTCAAGAATTGTTTATCACTTTGAATTTGAAAAAAACATTTTTCACTGATAAACTTTTTTTTGATTTTTGGCATTGTCAATCACTGATCAACCTTGTTTTCCAAGAAAAACTCTGCTTATCACTTTGAAAGAAAATTTTCAGTTGACCAACTTGTTCCCATTTTGGTTTGATAAACTATAAGTTTATCACTGATTAGTTTTTCAGATTTGATAAACTTTATTGTTTTCAATCTTATACCTTAGTTTTTAGCATTAAATAACATTTTACCACGAAAAACGTTATATTCAGAAATACTGTTTGATAAAATTCAGGTTATTCACTATAACGTAAAATTACCATGTTTAAAACGTGGAATAAGAATCAAACTTATATTTTAGGATTGAAAAAACATAGTTTTAGTAAAAACTCTTTTTTTACTGATAAATTTAGTGTTATTGCATGATATTGAATGTTTTTGAAGAAACCTTAGTTTATATCTCGTACATTAGAAAGTAAGTTTATCATTTGAATGAGTTTTTTCTTTGTTGAGCATTTGGCGCTCTGGCCATATAAGTGACCCTTTTCTCCTATTGGCCAAATTCATGAAAATATGATCTGTTCAATTATTCCTCAGTGCTTGTCATTGCTAACAATGAATGCCATGTCCACTGACTTTTCTTCGTGGTTGTAGGTATAATGTCAAATATCTAAATGTCAATTTCAATGTTTTAATAAAACACTATTACAAAAGATTGGATTTTGCATTGCTATCTTCATTCATTTTAATGTGATCCTTTCCACCATTATAGTATATTCACGGCCTCATCCAGCATTGCTCATTAAGCCAGGGTATATTCCAATCCCAAAAGTTATTTGAATCAACCTTTTTATGAGAATAGTGTATCAACCGTTCTCTTCAAGTGTGCATGGTTTTGTACAAGGATTGAGACTTTCTCAAGGCATATTACCCAATCAAACGTAAATTGATAAACAGGAAAATTGAAAAGAACATCTCCCTGGAACATCTATGTGTCGGTCATCGAACCATTAACCTTGCATGGGTGTTAGGGCCAATAAGAAACTTTTTGAAACTCTTTATTTTAGAGTGCTAATGTGGCACATAAATGACCCCTAGTATCAATTATATAGGGTTTATATTTTCTAATGCATGATGTTAAAGCAATTACAGCTAGCACTTTTTGTGTACATTTTATTACCAAAATTGGATATTTTGAGATTTTTGCCAGTTTGCTTGGTAATTCACGGTAAACAACACCTGTGAAGATAGAGCTCAAAATTCTTGTGTCGCAGAAGGAATGTTGTCATTAGCAAGAATTAATAATCGAAAGATCCTCCCAAGAATAAGTCAACATCTGCTGGAAACATCCTCCAGTATGAAATAGCCAGGAAATTGCGCCATGTACATGTCTACGCTCATCCATTGTTCCGTCGGTTCAGGAAGTCAAGATAGAAGTCATTTTCTTGGGTGGCACTATTTCATCATGGACGGACATAAATTTGGTGTCTCCGCCATTAAAATTACAATCAGTGATCCCGATTCTAATTACAAAATTGTTCTATTATGACAAATTCGCATTTTTTAGCATTACCACTCACAGGTCAGCCTATAGACCAGGCGTGAGATGTAAATTAGACCCCTAACCTGGAATTAATCGTCCCCGTCTACGTTTTTGATACCAGCGGACGCAGAATTAATTGTTCTATAACATATCCAAAATCCGCTTTGGGAATTTTGTTTATATGCATTTGAAAAAAGAACTTATTTTTTCGGTGGAGAGGAATCAATCTCTAAAGTTCAATCAGTATATGCGGCGCTTGAAAGCGCGACCACTCGCGTCCATGTCTGAGAGCTATATGCGAGTGTGTCAACGCAGCGCGTTCATAGCCACATAAGGAAATTGCGTTCGCGCTTCGCGTAAATGATAAAGGCCTGCAAAATATTAGACTACTTCGTAGTCCTTTAGCCTGTATTGATTGTTTCTTCAAGTACATTTAGTCTAATTTAGTCGGCATTTCAAATGAGTAATACGTCTGTTGAGAATAAAAGGTCCCAAATAACGTATTTGTTTTAAATTCCCTCATAGAGAGATAGCATTAGAATATTAAAATTGAGTATAAAGGATATTTTAAAATAACAACAAGGAAGGGTCCCGTCATCATCAATTCGATACAGACCTGCCAATTTGAGCCAAGGAGAAAGTTACCCCCTAACTCTGCATGGTATAGTTACGTCATCGTCACTGAAATGGAAGCCGTTGATATTTTAACATATAGCATGCATATAGAAGTAATAGTTATAGATCTCATCCATAAATTGATGAAACGTAATCAATGCAGTTTCAGTTCAGGGTTATAGTATAGTGTTATAGTGCTCCGTATAGTTTGTCTCCTTCTTCCCTTTTCTGCTTTTCTGCAGGAAACCCCCCCGGTAGTATACACTTCAGACAAACGGGTCATTTGACCCTTTCAAGTCAAGTACCGTCTAAATGTAAAATATTGAAATAATCAAAGAGTGACCTCATGGCTCACTCGCCAAAGAATGGAAATGTCCATGTTGAAGGAATGAATTACCAGTACCTTTAACTTTATGAATTTCCATTTTGAAACTGTTTAATTTAGAAGAATATTTTATCATTTTGTAAATACTGTATTTGCCAAAACTAATCTTTGAAAGATGTGACAGTTCTTCAGGAGTGGGCCATTCATGAATCACGCACTTTTCACAAGGTGGGCAAATTAAAATCAGTAAGAAAAAAAAGCTTCAATTAAGGTTGTTAAAAATTTCTGTTGGTTTTTTTTCTGATATATATAGGGAAAACCGGAGAAGAATGGACCGTGACCACTATTTTAAGGTGGAATTACCCCTTCAGAATTCTAAAATTAAAACCTAAAAAATTAAAAAAGTTAAAAAACTTAAAAAAAGCAAAAAATAAAAAAAATTTATTGTTGAAATGTAACTTGCGCATTTGAAATTTGCCTATAATTATTTTATTACTGTATTTTTATGTTTTCTCAGCTTTTTTGACCCATCCACAATTATTTGTGAAATTCAAGCAACTTTATTTCTAATTGATTACCAAGAAAATACATTTCTAAAATATACTACCCTTAAAAGAATTTTTTCTAGACTAGATCTCAGATATCCCAAAGTGAATTCGTCGTTGTGTCAAGGATTTAATTAACTTCTCTCAAAAACCGGTTTATAACAGAGATGGGATAAAAGCAATTAAAACATACTCATTGGATAGGCATTGGAGCAGATAATTCCCCTAGCCCCATGGAAATTTTTTTAAGGGGGATCTCTGATGTGCAGTTGTGAATAAATGAAGAAGGCAAGCTAGTTAGAATGAAGCCGGATGACGATTGGATACTTTGCTTTCATTTGGATTTCAATCTGTTACCCTAGCTACGGCTACATATCCTTTATGGATTTTAATTTTATAGTACTTTGTATTGCGCTTAGCGACGAAGAAACCAGGATTAACGTTTCCTTTCTGTATTATAATTGCGGGGGCTGTTGTTTGTATGTGTTTGCCTATGGAGTGTGAGCAGTTTCGAAGATGGAAAACAAACTCGGTAAGACTATTTATCTTAGAACAGCTGTTTTCCTGCCTGACTGCACTTTCGGTATTTCTGAACATTGTTATGGCAAATAAGACAAGTCAAGACGTGACATGTAATGAGCTCCCTGGTCCGGTCTGTGAACACAGTCCTCACTCACGGGGATGCAATATAAGTATGCTCTGGCCACACTATATTAACTGGTTATAAGGTTTTTAGGTTTTCATAAGCTGGTTTAGTCCCATCACCAGTTATTATGTGATAAGAAGCATATGTTATATATTATTAGGTGGTTTTTTCCTGCTCAAAAAAAAAATGTTCCTCTTATGTGTTACCTTTTACTTAGGTTCCACACTTTGCTCATTTGTATTCTGAGCAATTTTGGTTATTCACGAGGGTGAATATATACTTGAACACCGCCCAGTCCCCTGAAGATAGACGTGTCGAATTGAACTTTGAACTTGGACAGTACTTTTGACATTGAATGTGCCTGGATGTTATATTAGTAGTGTTATTATATGTATGTGTTTGTTTATGTGTTTGGCAGATCGGGTTTTGGCAATAATAGTATTTATTTCTTGATGGAAGGCAATAGATAGTTTGATGGACATTTTCTGGTAACAAGCTGATTTTTTCAGGATAGGTCAGGAATATGTGTAGAATCACTGATAAAAAGTCCCCAAAAAATCCCCTGGTGGCATTCTCAAAATTCAAGATGGCGTCCAAAAATGGCCGCCATTGTTTTATTTTGTCATGAATTTCCAAACCATACCAGCTGAAAACAAAGTAAGGTATCCAAACATGATGTTTTGAGGTATAAGGATTACTATAAAAACACTATAAACGTGACTTAACCTTTGCAAGTATCCAAAATCCAAAATGGCGCCCCAAATTGCTGCCTTTCGACTCCGTATATGGATGAAATATGAAAATGGTCAATTGTAACATAAATTAGGCACAAGGAATCATACGATTTGGTTGATACTTCAAACTACCCAGACTAAACTTAGGAAGAGCCAAAAGTTGTTTCGTACAATTAATAAAAAAGACTTTTTTTTTTATTTTGTTTTTTTTTTGCCCATATTACTAATTAATTCTTAAGTTCATCATCTGGCTCAATCCAACAGCTGTGGACTTTATTCAACCATTACCGAGAGAGATGTGACGTAGATTTCCCCTTATGCGTGACATATGTGAAAGATTCAAAGGGGGGGGTGGTAAAAACTGAAAAATGAAATAAGAGAGTGGAGATTAAGTCAGCACTAGTGTACGAGTTCGAGTGTGAAAAGAGACCAGTCGTGAAAAGCTCAAAAGGAAACAAAGGTGATCGGCCCGGGACTCCTTCCGGGGAACTTCACAGTCATCTATGATGTGCCCGTTGGCCTGTGGCTCTCAACCATCGCAGCCGGATCGGTGAACGCCCCACACTGATCATGCGCATGGAAGCGCTTTATGGCTACGCCAGCTGTAAGTCGGCCCGAGGTGGACCCATCCCCTCCCACCCGAGGTCACAGCCCCAATCTTACAATATTGGGCTGTCCACAAACTGCCTTAGGTCCAAGGTAGAGACTACCACCGCTGAGATCATCTGTTATCGGTCCGGACACCGGGACTGCAGCATCATTGACTGGCAGCAAAGCTATTCCATGGAACCTCTCTGATCCCCGAAGGTGTTGGTGGTGGGACTATCTAGGCCACACTCAGGTTCACCACATTCCTTGGCGAACTTGATCATCTGGAAGTTCCTCCCAAGGTGCAGGAGCTTGACAACAAAGAAGAACTGGAAGGTATTCAATAATAGCGTCACCAAAAGTCAACCACTAACAAGTCTCACTACATCATTCAGAACCGACATCAATCCCGTGCGAGTGTCACACCGTGACCCAACGTGCAGCAGACTCCAAAGACTCACCCCCCACCCCCCCTGCGCGGCCGCCTGAGGAGACCGACATGACCGCGTCTTTGCGTTCCCCCTCCCCGGGCCTTTCTATTAACGATCGTCTGCTCCAAACCCGTCTCTTACGGACTGTCTCGACGTGTGTGGTTAACTACGCAACGTGATTGTTGGACCGTATGCAGTGCAAATTGGTGGGCGGATCCCATCCGCCGTTGGAGCCGTGATCGACCGGTGTTGCTATGGCTAGGAAGAAAAACACCAATCAGCTAGAGGCAACTTTGACCAGAGCGTTTTTTTGATTGGGTAATAAGTCCCCTTAAAAAGGGACTCTCACCATATAAAAAATTAAATTGGTGTGTTTGTCATTTAATTTTCACAGGAACATATTAAAATATTAAATTGCCTAAAATATAAACCAAAATATGTTATTTTCGGATGCTGCCGTACCAACCGTTGCCAGGGTGACGGCGGCAAACTTCTCGCTAAAGGCCCGTATGCGATTATATTAAAAGAATAGTGTATTGCCATCTGGTGACTTTTTACCAAAACTGTACCATACAAGATTTCTTTGGCACCACTCGGAAGCCTGTATAAATAATAATAACTATTATTTCAGTACAGAGCCATTTTTTTATTCTTTTATTTTTTGACCCCATGGTTGGTATTTGGAATGGGTATAAGTCCCCTATATTGGTGCAAGCTGGTGAAAGGCAAGGCAAATGATGCCCTAAGGTGTGAAAGAAAGTGGAAACTCCGAATTAAATGTGGATTCTTCCTATTCTATCTTATTACTTGTCTGTATATTTAT